>BQNB010022758.1:0-62627 GCA_026074375.1 Tanacetum coccineum | reverse complement strand
CGATTTCAAAACTCTTGGATTTCCCGTTTATACATAAAATCACAACTTAAAACGAAATAGTCTTAGTTCAAAAGCATATTTAAATTTAAGAAAAAGAGATTTTCCCTATATTTATTAATTCACGTTTACTACACTTAATATAATTACACATCCATTAAACTAATGAAATCCTCGACCTTTTAGAAGGCTGCAACATCGGTTATGAGCCGGCAAGATGCAGCAAACTTTTATCAGTCTCGGATAATTACTATGTGCCTTATTTAGAAGACTGCAACATCGGTTGTGAGTCGGCAAGATGCGGTAAACTTTTATTAGCCCACAGTTTATTATTATTACCTCAATTTTTTTTACACTTTATATTACCACGATATAGAGAAAATTCCTTTTTAGAAAATTTAAGTATAAATTGAACTAAAATTATTGATATCCACTATACTTCAAAAATTGTTGATTTAAGATTAATTTTCAAAAACAGCACGTATTATTAGTCCGGTTTAGGAGCTTATAGGAGAAAAAGCCACAAATTACACTTATGAGCTCTTAAGCTTTCCAACTAATCCTTGTTTAGCATCTAACTCATAATTAACTCTATCATTTTTCGTTCTTTGCAAATTTAAAATCTTTAAAAAGATCCGCGAATGCTTAGTCTAAAAGTTAAGGAACAAGCTAGAGCTCAACACGCTCGATCGAGTCAAAATTTATTCTTATTCTACCCAGCGGGAAAGTCAAAATTGTGACAAAACACTTATTTTATTTTTGAAAATTTTCAATTTTTTTCATTTTTTTGGTATTTTGATGGTAAAAAAGGGATTACGTGAAAACAACGACTGCAGGCACAATCAAATCGATAGATCCCAAAATCCCCCATACTAGAACCAAACATTGTCCTCAATGTTTTACGAAGGGTCTCTTACCTAAATCTAAGGCCGTTTATTAAGTATGCCAAAAGATAAATGTTAGTCAATTAGATTAGGATATTGGATTCCCAAAATGAAGCTGAGGATGTGAAGCTCGAGTGATCGAAGGACAAAAACCGCCAGCACGAGAGGCTTCAAAATCCGGGCAATCCTGGACAATAACACAAAACACAAAACACGAGAAATAGAAGAAGCGAGCCCTCTCACAACACACTTATTCATTAATACTATTATAATTAGGATAAGCATGGGTTGCCACCCACGAAGCGCTTATTTTTGTTAACCGAGTCTTGAGCCTGACTCGATCCCCCATACTTGAGTTGGTCAAGGAGGATAAAAATGGAGAAATGAAACATCCAAGATAGGAATGTTCTCTCCATGAATCAACATCGGGCTTTTATGATGAAAAAGCTTGGAAGCTTTAAAGCCCTGATGTGATGAAGAAGGAGGAGATTTCTCCTTTGAAGCAAGAACATCCTGATTAAAAACTTTATCTTCATTTTTGAATGAAAATGGAAGTAAAGTATCAATCACGGGGGGAAAAGTAGCAAGAAATCTTGTGGATTCGGCTTCAATTCATATCCCTGGATCGTAAATCTTGTTTCTATCTCCGGAAGGAGAAGAAACATCAAGATTGGATCCGAGATCATTATGAGAAGGAATGAAGTCGAAATCCATATGAAGGGTGGGATGGGTGGGCAAAATATTAGGCACATCAACGGGGATGTCTTCCACCACATCAATGGTTGAATCTCCCGAATCGGGATAATCAACATGAAATGATTCAAACTTGAGGAAAGAAGTAGAATTATCGTCACCTTCCGAGTTGTAATCATCACTCTCAATACCCGGTGGTATTGATCCATCCGAAGCAAGAAGAACATCGATCTCCTCCATGAGAGAGTCACTATCCTCGACGGGGATAGCAGATGGAGATAAAGACTCGATAGAATTTTCCACATTAAGCTCTTCCGGAGGGCGAGGAGATGAGTTGTCATAAAGCAATCTCTCAACTAGATGAATTTTACCCTCCGGATCAAGGTTGTCATCATCAATTCCCGGTGGAATTGATTTGAGAAGAGTGAGTTCACCGCCGAACTCATCTAAAAGAGAATCAATCTTAGAAGAAGAATCAATCGAAGTATTTCGATTAAGCAAAGATTCTATAAGATTGGATTTGGCATAAAAGGAATCAATTCTCGGGGGAATTGAAGTGATACTTTCTAACACCTCATTTTGAATTAGATTCACCTTGGTAAAAATGATTTCTTCATCAAGATCAAAAAGAGGATTAGAAAAAAATTTAAAATTCTCTATTGGAACGTCCTCCTTGAAAAATGACTCATCATCACTTGAGGTACAATCATCATCGATATCAAAGAGAGGGTTAGAGAAACTAACAAGATGACTCTTGGGAAAATCTTAATAAACGGGCAAATCACACACACCGTCGGAAGCATCCTCGGACTCACTTGGGGTAGGGACAAGGTTCTCGACACTAGACTTTATGAATTCGTCTGATTCTGTTGCCAGAATAGTGTCAAGATGCTCATCCTCCATTATGAGAGAGTCAACAGGCTCCTTGGTTGTTAAAACGGGTGTGATTGCAATACACAGAGGATGTCCGGAAATAATAATATCTCTCAAGGGAATATAACTTTCCTCGTCATCGTCATCATCGTAGTAAATGGGAATCTTCTAATATTGTAAAGGCTTAGGAGTATAAGAATCAAGATTAACCACTTGTTCTTAACGTTGTTGTAACCATGCTTGAAACGTCTCATGAAGCTCAATCATTAAATCATTCATCCTTTGTTGAAATTTTAGATGATCGATGACAGATTGCGATGGTTGAAATTGGTCAAGATCAGAAGAATTATAATCGTAAAATTTTTGATTCATCGGTTGACATTCAAAAGTCGCATGAGGACCTTCGCAATTTTCACAACAAGGCTCATAGAAGATCAGTTGTTGACATTGAAAAGTCTCATGCGGGCCCCCACAGCTGGTATAACAAATATATTATTGTTGAAAACATTGAAAATTTTGTGGGAAATTAAAGTCTTGATTGTAACACGGTTTCAAATTATAGATAAACAGAACATGAGGTGGACAATCGTAACCATAATGAGCATCATTCCCACAAAACTCACAAGAATATATCGGGGGTTGTGAAGGTGGGTTGAAAACGTTAGGAGAATCATTGACAAAATTAGGAGTGGAATCATAAGTGAATGAACTTCCATCTCTAGAATAGCATGTCGGATGAAAACTTGGCAAAGTTTGTGGGAACTCATCAACGTTTTGATTATGGCATGGTTCCGGATTAGAGATAGTCGGAACTTTCGGCGGACAATTATAGCCATAATGAGCACCGTTCCCACAAGACTCACAAGTACATTGTTGACAAAAGATATCGTCTAACGAATCACCACACCCGTAACAACAATGGTGGTCAATATGTGGAGGACTTTGTGAAGAATTTTCACCGGGGTCCTGATTGAAGACGAATGGCTCTTGAGGCACATTAACAACGTTAGTAATGTCATTGGATGACTCGGAAGTGTTTAGAATTTCATTTTCATCACAAATTGTAAACCAAACTTCCTCCAATTTCTTTCGTAATAGAGCACATTGTCGACAATATAGACCATCAACCGGGTTTCCACACTTGGGACAATTCTGAGGGGGTCGTTGAGACGAGTCAGATGTTTTATTAGGATCACGAACAAACTTGTCTACGAAACCCCCTTTAGAACATCCACATGATTTAGTGTACAAAGCTCCACAAGACGAACATTCTTTAATAAGATTAAAACGATAATCGAGTGACGCCATAAGAATTAAACAATATAGAGGGATAAGAAGAAGAATTAAATGACAAAGAGGTTAAAGGAGATTATTTTTGGTTTTTCGAGTTTTTTTTAAACTACATATTTTATTAAAGGACAAAATGAGACCGAATAACTTAAACCAATAATAAACTTGTTTCACGGTAGCTCTCTAAAAGAAAAAACGCACAAAGGAGCGGAGGAGCGGGAAAGCGCGAAGCTATTAAAAACCTTCTCCTTTCGGGTTGTAGTTCCTCGGAACAACCCTCCTTATACCCATATTATAGTTTGTTAATCTCTTAAAGGTGAGTCGTACTTCACAAGTGACACAAAGGCAAGTTTTAAATCTTTTGTTGTTTTTAAATACTTTAGCAAAAGTATTTATGATTATTTGATAATATACAAAAATCGAGAAAATAAAATACTTTTGTATTTTTATATTTTTATAACAAGAAAATAACTTCACAAGGGGTCGTCAAGGCACAACAAAACTTCAACAATGATATCTATATTAACATAACTACTCAATCAATACGCCCTGTTGATCTTACCTGTACTATGACAACAACACGAGTGACCCTACCCGATAAACTAAAAAACCATCAACATAGACCGTACTTGGGTATACTATATCCCCGAATCTGACTCCTATCCTCTCGATAACCCGTCTCAGGCCTCAGCCGACAACGGCGCCAAAATTGACACAACCTATTTATAACAATAAATATAATATATAATAAATATATATAATATAAATATATATTAAGGAGAAATATCAGTAATAATAGAGATAAGTATTCCGTGAGGCTTGTAAGAAGATTTTCACTTTTATTCAAAGCAAAAACCCTAAAAACCTTCCTGGGTCGTTTCCCGACGAGGCGTGAATTTGAGAATCGAGTTTATGTTTCAGAATTTATGCTTGAATATAACAAATTTGGCTTTGGTTTTCTATTTCTACAGGAAAAAGCAATAAAGGCTACTTAAACCTAAAACGAAAGCAAAAAACGAAATTAAAAATGTAAACGGGACATAAAAACGCGACTTGAAAACCTAGAACATGAAATTTTAACCCTACACATGAAAATTTAATTTTTAATAATCCTAAATGATAAAAGAAAATTTAAAAAAAAGAATTCTATTTTTTTGACTTTTATATTTTTTATTATGAATTAAAAACGGCTTTAATCTAAAAAATTAATTAAAGATACTAAACTAATTAGGAAAAATCTGAAAAAATTGTGAAAAGTACTTTGAAGTAAGCACAAAATAAGCTAATATAGGCTGATAAGGTAAAAGGGGGGAAAGACGTTAAATATTTAATTGTGTAGGGCTATAACAGATAACCCTACTGGTGCTGATGGTAAAGGAGAGTGAGTGATTAAAGTATAGATGCTTGTAAAAGGGAGAGGTCCCACATGCGAGTCCTGTGGCCTCTCCTTTTTTAAAAATATTTTTTTCTTTTTCTTTTTACAAACTTATAAAATAAGCTGAAATAACAAAGTTTTAAAAAAAAGACTTTTTACAAAACTCAATAATAAGCCATGAAAAAGCAAAATAAGCTGACAGTTTTTACCTTTTTAAACTAAATGACTAAATGGCTAAACTAAGGCTATTTGGGACTAATAAGCACAAAGGAAAAGGGCAAATAGGCAAACTGAAATAAGTGACATAAGAATAATAAAACAACTACAACAAGAAACAATAAAAAATAAAATTATTAAGATAGAAGAAAATTTTAAAAATAATGTATGTGCAACAATACCTAATGCTTTTTGGAACAGAAAGCAACATATAGTAGAATTACCTTATACTAAAGAATTTAATGAAAAAGATATACCCACAAAATCAAGATCTATACACATGTCTCAAGAATTAGAATCACATTGTAAAAAAGAAATACAAGATTTGTTAGACAAAAAATTAATAAGATCTTCTAAGTCTCCATGGTCATGTTCAGCTTTTTACGTCATGAATCAAGCTGAAATAGAAAGAGGAGCACCAAGGTTAGTCATAAATTATAAACCTTTAAATAAAGTTTTAGAATGGATTAGGTATCCTATACCTAATAAGAGAGATCTATTAAAAAGACTGTATGATTCAAAGATCTTTTCAAAATTTGATATGAAATCTGGATTTTGGCAAATACAGATTAAAGAAAAAGATAGATATAAAATAGGATTTAATGTACCTTTTGGGCATTATGAATGTAATGTTATGCCCTTTGGATTAAAAAATGCACCATCAGAATTTCAAAACATTATGAATGATATAATTATTTCTATAAATAATTTCGCTATAGTATATATTGATGACGTATTAATTTATTCAAAAGACATAGACCAACATTTTAAGCATTTAAACATATTTTATGATATAATATATAAAAATGGTTTAGCAGTTTCCCCTACAAAGATAAGTTTATGTAAAACAGAAATAAGATTTTTAGGTCATAATATAGTCCAAGGAACTATTAAACCTATAGACAGAAGTTTAGAATTTACAAATAAATTCCCTGATGAAATAAAAGACAAAAAACAATTACAAAGATTTTTAGGATGTCTTAATTATATTCATGATTTCTTCAAAGATTTAGGAAGTATATGTAAACCCTTATATGATAGACTTAAAAAGAATCCTAAACCATGGACTGAGGAACATACAAAGATAGTTAAAAATATAAAAGATAGGATAAAAGAATTACCATGCTTAAATATACCACATCCTGAGGCTAATCTTATAGTTGAAACAGATGCTAGTGATATAGGCTACGGAGGTATATTAAAACAAAAACTAAAAGATGGTAAAACAGAACAATTAGTTAGATTTTATTCAGGATCTTGGAATGATACTCAAAGAAATTATTCTACTGTTAAAAAAGAAATTTTAAGTATTGTTCTAAATATTAAAAAATTTGAAGATGATCTTTATATGAAACCTTTTTTATTACGTATTGATTGTCTTTCAGCTAAATTTATTATTGAAAAAGATGTCAAGAATTTGATTTCTAAACAAATTTTTGCTAGATGGCAAGCTATTTTAAGTAATTTTGATTTTACTATTGAACATATTAAAGGAGAGAATAATCATCTACCAGATTTCTTATCAAGAGAATTTTTACAGGGATGAATCCAGATAAAAGAATCGTTATTCCTAGACCTATATTACTTTCTCCTTCATCACCTAGAACACAAACTCAAAACAGATTTACACCTCTTATACCTACTTATAGTTCAGTATCTAGACCCAGAAACAGACCACCTTATTCACCATTAGCTCATTTACAGGGAATTCCACCAACCATTAGTCCCTACAACAGATCTCCTACATCAGTTTCTTTACCAGTTAGACCAAAGTATCCTTCCATAAATACAGAAGTTCAATTCCACACAAACCATCATAAACAGACTATTAAGATTTTAGAACCTTTTGAAGAACAGAAGCTGAATCAAGGCTTTCCAGTATTATTAGAATATTTATGGCCCAAAAACACTAATTTTTATACAAATGATTTTCAAAATCGAGAATATTATAAAATGATATTAATCGATACAGGATCTATTCAAGTTAAACATAATTTTGATCCAAACGATCCAAAAGTAATAAAGTTTAGTAAAGTTAAAATTAACAAGATTTTATCACCAGAAGATTGGGGAAATAGAGCTTTCACTATTAAAGTTTTATCCAAATTCCCAGAATGGCCAGGTTATACTTATCATGATTATGTTGAAGCATGGAATAAAGCATTCCTGCTAAGGCCTTTTTCCCATACTTGGTTTTTTCATTTTTCAGAAGATTTTTCTTTAGAATACCCAAGATGGTTTATTAAATGGTTTCAATACTTTGGGATTATTCCAGAAGCTTTTTCTCCAAAAATATTAGTAGGTTATGAACATTTTAAAGAGTTATTTAAATAAGAAGAAGCTCCTATGTTCGAATATACATTACAATTTGCAGCAGTATTCAAGTTACCATGGATTATGTCTTTTAATCATAAGAAACAAGAACGGCAAGGAAATTCTCCACCATTACTTATAAGACAATTCAGTGTTAAATGATGGAAACAAATTGAAGACAAACAAGCTAGTAAAGAAGCAGTTATTAAGTACTATAATGATATTACAACAGGATCTTCTAGTCCATCATGTTCAACAGAACCAACGATAAAAGACGATAGCAATGATATTGCTAAAAGAATCAGAGATTGTAAAGAAGAAGATTTAGCAAGAATTATTAGTGAAATCAGAAGCTCTCCATCAACCAGTGATGATTTATTCCAAGACTCTCAGGACCCTTATGATATGTAATATGTAATAGAAATAAATGTAATATGTAATAGAAATAAGTTATTCTAGAAGAAGACGTAAGCAATGACGAATTACAAAAGACAGCTCAAAAGCAGATGAATTATTAAAGAAGACAGCAGACACTCACAGCTCAAAAGTAGATGAATTATTAAAGAAGACAACAAACAAATTATTGCAAGAAGACAAGAAGACAGCTCACATACCATTATGAAAAAAAGAATAAAGAAGATAGCAATAATTCAGAAGTTAACCTACAAGTGCCGGTTACCAAGATATTGCAAGAAAAGATCATTTATAAAAGAGAAGACATACCACAGAGTCATTCAGACTTCAATTTATGAAGAAAAACCCAAAACTTATATTATCAACTTCTCAATGTTCAAAAAGTCTAGAATTTTAGATTATTCTATCTCCAGAACCTTTAAATCAGATTTGTATTCCAGATTCTGTTTGTAATCAAGATTTCACTATTAAAGATTTCAATAATCAAGGTATAATTTTATAAAGATTTCTATTATTTCAGATTTGATTAAAATAGATTCAAATATTCTCATATTTGTTATATTGTATTATTCTTAAAACTAGTTTTTATTTTATAAATGATCATGTCCCTATTTGGTATTAGAGCCATTTATTTCGAAAAATTAATAAGGTTGATATCTTTTTATTATGAATTGTGATTACTCTCTCTGTATTAAACAAGAAAGAATATATATATATATACTATATTCATATATAATATATTATTATACTAGTACATTTTTTCATTTTTTCCATTTTTTTTACTTTATATTACCAAGATATAGAGAAAATTTCTTTTTAGAAAATTTAAGTATAAATTTGAACTAAAATTATTGATATCATCCATACTTCAAAAATTGTTGATTTAAGTTTAATTTTCGAAAAGAGCACGTATTATTAGTCCGGTTTAGGAGCTTATGGGAGAAAAAGCCACAAACTACACTTATGAGCTCTTAAGATTTCCAACTAATCCTTGTTTAGCATCTAACTCATAATTAACTCTATCATTTTTCGTTCTTCGCAAATTTAAAATCTTTAATAAAAAGATCCGCGAATGCTTAGTCTAAAAGTTAAGGAACAAGCTAGAGCTCAACACGCTCGATCGAGTCAAAATTTATTCTTATTCTACCCAGCAGGAAAGTCAAAATTGTGACAAAACACTTATTTTATTTTTGAAAATTTTTAATTTTTTTGGTATTTTGGTGGTAAAAACAGGATTACGCGAAAACAACGGCTGCAGGCACAATAAAATCGATAGATCCCCCATACTAGAACTGAACATTGTCCTCAATGTTTTAAAGGGTACCTACGTGAATCTAAATCCATTTATTAAATATGCTCAAAGATAAACGTTAGTCGATAAGATTAGGATATTGGAATTCCCAAAATGAAGCTGAGGATGTGAAACTCAATTGAGTGAAGGACAAAACCACGAGCACGAGAGTCATCACAATCCAGGAAATCCTGGACAATAAACCACAAAACACAAAACACGAGATAGAAAGAGGCGAGCCTATCACATAACATACTTATTCATTACTACTATATAATTATATTAGGATAAGTATGGGTTGCCACCCACGAAGCGCTTATTTTTGTTAACCGAGTCTTGAGCCTGACTCGATCCCCCATACTTGAGCATGTCAAGGAGATTAGAAATAGAGAAACGGGATATCCAAGATAGGAATGTCCTTTCCATAGATCAACATCGGGCTTTTTGATGAAAAAGCTTGGAAGCTTTAAAGCCCCGATGTGATGAAGAAGGAGGAGATTTCTCCTTTGAAGCAAGAACACCGTGATTGAAAGCTTTGTCTTCATTTTCAGATGAAAATAGAAGTGAAGTATCAATCACGAGGGAATGAGTAGCAAGAAATCTCGTGGATTCGACTTCAATGCATATCCCCGGATCGTAAATCTTGTTTCTATCTCCGGAAGGTGAAGAAACATTAAGATCGGATCCGAGATCATTATGAGAAGGGATGAAGTCAAAATCCATATGAAGGGTAGGATGGGTGGGCAAAATATTAGGCACATCAACGGGGATGTCTTCCACCACATCAATGGTTGAATCTCCCGAATCAGGATAATCAACATGAAATGATTCGAACTTGGGAAGGGAAGTAGAATTATCGTCACCTTCTGAGTCGTAATCATCACTCTCAATACCCAGTGGTATTGAGTCATCCGGACCGGGAAATATATCGATCTATTCCCTAAGAGAGTCACTATCCTCAACAGGGATAGGAAATATAGGAAGAGACTTGATGATCGTATTTGGATTAGCAGGAAAATCTTCTGGCGGACGGGGAGATGAATTATCGTATAGCAACCTCTCCAAAAGACTAATATATTCCTCGTGCTCTCTATTAACAATTTTTGGACGAATTGTTATAAGTTCACCGGCGAACTCATCGAGGGGAGAATCAATCTTGGGAGAGGAAGCCATCAAAGTATCACGATTGAGTAATGATTCAAGAAGATAAGACTCGGTATCAAAACGATCATTTTTCGGAGTAGAATCGAGGTCTTCATTATGAATCGGATTAAACTCACTAGAAATGATTTCCTCATCAAGATCAAAAAGAGGGTTCGAATAAGTTTTAAAACTCATTTCGTAAACAACCTCCTCA
Source organism: Tanacetum coccineum (assembly GCA_026074375.1). NCBI lineage: Eukaryota > Viridiplantae > Streptophyta > Magnoliopsida > Asterales > Asteraceae > Tanacetum > Tanacetum coccineum. Next base: position 51,924 of record BQNB010022758.1, on the reverse strand, counting down.
TGACTTGACTCGTCATCACTAAAGGTAGAATCGTCGAATAGAGGATTGGAAAATGTTGAAAAATTTGTCGTTTGAGAATTATCACAATCGGGCACATCACACTCACTTTCGATATCGAAAAAGTCCTCAGACTCACTTGGGATTGGGACAAGGTTCTCAACACTAGACTTTATCATTTCGTCCGATTCCATTGTCGGAATAGTGTTAAGATGCTCGTCCCCCATACTTAGAGAGTTATCGGGCTCCTCGGTTGATAAAATGGGTGTGATTGCAACACACGAAGGAAGTTCATAAATAACGTCACTCAATGGAATAGAACTTTCTTCGTCATCGTCATCATCGTAAATAAAATTGAACCATTGCGAAGTACTAACATAAGCTGCCTACTCTTGTTGCAGAAGCTTTTTCTCCTTTTTCCTAATTTCAATACTCATTCCATTGAAATTCTGTTTAAGCTCATCAAGATATTGCGAAGGCTCGGGAGTATAAGTATCAAGATTAACCACTTGTTCATGCCGTTGTTGTAACCAAGTTTGAAACATCTCACGAAGCTTACTCATAGAATCATTCAACACTTGTTGAGCTTTTAGATGATCATTCATTGAATCAATATGATCAATGATAAATTGCGAGGGTTGAAATTGGTCAAAACCGGAAGAATTAGAATTATCGAAATTTTGGTTCATCGGTTGACACTGAAAAGTCTCATGAGGACCCCCGCAATTTTCACAACAAGGTTCGTAGAAGATCACTTGTTGACATTGAAAAGTCTCATGCGGGCCCCCACAGCGGGTACAACAAATATATTGTTGTTGAAAACATTGAAAATTTTGTGGGAAATTAAAGTCTTGATTGTAACACGGTTCCGGATTATAGATAAACGGAACTTGAGGTGGACAATCGTAACCATAATGAGCATCGTTCCCACAAAACTCACAAGAATACGTCGGGGGTTGTGAAGGTGGGTTGAAAACGTTAGGAGAATCATCGACAAAATTAGGAGTGGAATCATAAGTGAATGAACTTCCATCTCCAGAATAGCATGTCGGATGAAAACTTGGCAAAGTTTGTGGGAACTCATCAACGTTTTGATTATGGCATGGTTCCGGATTAGAGATAGTCGGAACTTTCGGCGGACAATTATAGCCATAATGAGCACCGTTCCCACAAGACTCACAAGTACATCGTTGACAAAAGATACCGTCTAACGAATCACCACACCCGTAACAACAATGGTGGTCAATATGTGGAGGCCTTTGTGAAGAATTTTCACCGGGGTCCTGATTGAAGACGAATGGCTCTTGAGGTGCATTAACAACATTAGTTTTGTCATTGGATGACTCGGAAGTGTTTAGAAAGTCTTGGAAAATTTCATCTTCATAACAAATTGTAGACCAAACTTCCTTCAATTTCTTTCGTAATAAAGCACATTGTCGACAATATAGACCATCAACCGGGTTTCCACACTTAGGACATTTCTGAGGGGGTCATCGAGACGAGTCGGGTGTTTTATTAGGATCACGAACAATCTTGTCTACAAAACTCCCTTTAGAACAACCACAAGATTTATTGTACAAAGCTCTATAAGACGAACATTCTTTAATCATGTAAATAGGATTCAAACGATAATTGAGTGACGCCATAAGAATTAAATAATATAAAAAAAGAATTAAATGGGATAAGAAGAAAAAGAAGAAATATTTTTGGATTTTTGAGTTTTTTAAGCAACATATTTTATTAACGGACAAAATGAGATTGAATAACTTAAACCAATAATCAACATGTTTCACGGTATCTCTCAAAAAGAAAAACGCATAAAGGAGCGGAGGAGTGGGAAAGCGCGAAGCTATTAAAAACCTTCTCCTTTCGGGTCGTAGTTCCACGGAACAACCCTCCTTATACACCTCTTATAGTTTGTTAATCTCTTAAAGGTGAGCCGTACTTCACAAGTGATACAAAGGCAAGTTTTAAATCTTTTGTTGTTTTTAAATACTTTAGGAAAAGTATTTATGATTATTTGATAACATATTCACAAAAATTGAGAAAATAAAATATTTTTGTATTTTTATATTTTTTATAACAAGAAAATAACTTCACAAGGAAGGGTCTTCAAGGCACAACAAACTTCAACTCGATAATCGTCTCACGGCCTCTCCGACAGCGGCGTCAAAATGATAATCGCCTTTTTAGGGGTAATTGTAATCTATATATAGTATACGTATTCCAAAATATTCAAAGAAATTACTTTTGACCAAAGCAATATCTAAAATCTCCCGGGTCGTGTCCAGTCGAGGCGTGAATTTAAAAATCGAGTTTTGGTTTGATAATTTATGCTAGAATGATCAAGGATTGGATTTGGTTTTCTAATTCTACGGGAAAAAGCAATTAAAAGGCAATATAAACTAAAAACGAATGCAATAACGAATTTAAAAACGTAAACGGGAACGTAAAAACATGACTAAAAAAAACTAATTTATCAAATTTAATCCTAAGATGATTTTTTTCCTTTTAATAAACCCTAAATGACTAAAATGCAAGAACTAAGAAAACTAAACAAAAAATGAAAGCATCTAAAGTTAAAAACGCGAAGAAAACTAGAACGAGATCAAAACCCGTTCTTTAAAAAACGAAATTCTACAATTTTAACCCTACGAACGCAAATTTAATTTTCCTAAGTCCTAAATGATAAAAGAACATTTTTAAAAGAAGAATTATATTTTTTTTGATTTTTTAATAATTTTTTATGATTTAAAAACAGTTTTAATAAGAAAAATTCATTAAAAATACTAAACTAATTAAGAAAATTCTGAAAAAATCACGAAAAGTAGTTTGAGCAATGCTGAATCTATGAAAAATAAGAAATTGGACAAATGCTAAATGAATAAGCCAGAAATAAGCTAATATAAGCTGTTAAGCAAAAAGACCTATAAGGGAATAAGAATTAAATTGTGCACCATAAGACCAGATGGCCCTACTGGTGCTGATCGTTAGTTCGTATGTTGTTTGGGACGTGTGTGTGCAAAGGGGGAGGTCATGGGTTCGACCCCCATGCCTCTCCATTTTTACAAAACATTTTTTTTAAACTAAGACTAAAAGAACTAACTGGATGGCTTTTTAAAACTCAATAAGCTAAAAGAAAACACAAATAAGCTGAGACACACCAACTCCCATACCTAATAAGCAAACATGACTGAAAATAAGCAAGGAAAATAAGCTGGAAAAGCAATAAAAAAGCAAATAAGTCATTTGGCTAAAAAGATAGTGAAAACAGCCTAAGAAGCTACTTTTTAAAGGCCATAAGCTATCCTTATGACTAAATACCTTATAGCACTAAAAAGACTATCCTATAAACTACAATAAGCAGTAAAGAGTAAGGAATTTGAAAACCATTTAAGCTATAAAAAAGGCAAATGAAAAGGCTGCTTGGACAGATTGACTATTTATGGTTTTCTTAATAAAACTAAATGGCTTATGCAGCCCTAAGGATAAGCTAGTAAAATAAGATAAAAATAGAAAATAAGCACAAACAGATCAAGTACAAACTATCACTAACTAATGCTATGAAAATCAGATTCTAAAAAGGACATTAACTAACTTATAATGAAGATTAAAAAGTGGCTTTTGAGCCTTAAAAACTGCCATGATAGATTTTAACTTGAAATCAAAATGAACAAATGAAGATTTATATGACACTTTCCTACTGCATTTTGAGGTATAAACAAGCATGAAAAAGCAGCTAAGAGCACCTAGTCAAATAAGCTATAATATGAAACTTAAGAAACCACAGATTCAACCTTGCATGCTTAAAACCTTAAAGCTTGATTTAAAACTTGTAAAACTTATAAAAACAGATTAGAAGGTTTAATTAAAGCTATTCAAAAGTGGCTTAATCACCCAAAACAATTTTGAAGCAATTTTGACCCATTTTGAGTCTTAAACCAAACACCCCTTTAACTTTTGTTTTGGTATTTTTAGCTTGATTAAAGCTATTTAAACCAAAACTTTGCAAAGTCCAGATATTTTATAGCTTATATAGAACCTAATGAACAAATTAAAACTTCCAAATAAGCCAGGTTAATAAGCTAAACAACTATGCTACTTTATGAGCTAATTAAGACAGAATTTAAGAAAAACTTGCACAAATGATATCTAAGCTACAAGAAGGCATTCATAAGCATTCACTAACATAAATAAGCAACAATAAGCAAATACAAACAGGAAATAAGCAGAAATAAGCATGTGAACAGTAAATAAGCTAAAATTTAAAAATAAAGAACTTACAAAGCCCTTGCTTAAACAGGGCAAACAAGCTTATAAATAAGCTGATCTACAAGCTCTAGCTTGTCAAAGACAAGCTAGTAAAAGCAATAAGCCCTTCCCTTTTTGGCTTATCTTCCAAATAGCTTTTTGAGTGAATTTTGGTGAACTAGTTCTTAAACAACACAAAACTAGAAAGTTTTCATTGCTTAAGTGAATAACAGCTTATAAGAGTATAAAATGAGAGCTTATAGTAGCTTTTGAAACATAAATTAACTTTAAAACTTGAAAACAGATTTCTAAAAACAAACTTCAAATTTCATTAAACTTAAAAACATTACAAGGTTTAAAAGGAAAGTACAAATAAGCTAAGTTAAACTAAAATAAGCTGAAAGTAAACTAGGTGCCAACAATGGCTTACAAGGTCCTAATTTATACTAAAGTCTTAGGGTCTTGAGTCTTCAAGTTGTGTTTCTTTTGTGAGACAGAACAAGGGTGTGTTTGTTGTGTGAGAGACTTCAAAGATCAATCCAAGCCATCCAAATTGTGTGCCCTCCAAGTCTTGTGATCTCAACCCTTGATTCTTTGTCATTTTCCCTTGTCGAATTAGGTTTAAGGGGATTGCCAACATGGCTTTGGCTGTTTATAAGGTGGGGTTTGATGGGTTTTAATGGGTTTTGTTTGTATGTTGCAGGGGAGAAGGAAAGTAACAGGTGAATAGTGCCAAAAGGGTTTGGCGGGAAATGTAGGGAAGATATACAGTGTTTTGATATCCCAGGGTAAAGGTTTGGGGTAATGGCAGGAATGGTCCCTCATGTTGTATGGTTGTTTTACACCACAGTCCTTGTGGTGATATAAGGTTAGGGGGTTGGCAAGTTAAGCCCCTGAAAGTGATGTTGTGTTTGCAAAGATGGTCCTTGTGATGAAACAGCCATTTGGTTCATATGTTTTGGGCTGTTAAGTTAAGGGTTATGGGCCAAGGATTGGGCCGGATATGTAAAAAGGGTTTTAAATGGTTTAATAACCATTTAAGTCTTCATGTAATACTTTAATGGGCTGACCCGACCCATTAGATGGGTGCGGGTTGGCCCATTAAGTATTTCTTTGATTTCGGCTCCGTCTTTGACTTTGACTTTGTCAGGGTTGACTTTTTGGTTGACTTTTGACTTTAACTTTTTGACTTCTCACACTCTTTTCATTCTGTGCCCGGTTTTGTCCGTTTTGGCTTGATTTTTTGTCCTTTTGTCGGATATCCGTTTCCTGCACAATATAAGTGAAAACATACAAATACAATATATTTTTGGTACGTTTTTGGTCATTTAAGTCTATTTATAATCGAAAATGGTATGTGTAATTAAGCACATACCAGGTTGAATAAAAATTTCTTTGATCATAAAATAAATTAAGCATTAATTTATTCATACTTTAAGTGATTTATGTCGGGTTTAAAATTTGTTGAAGCATACTTGAGACGTCGAGAGATGTTGTCATATGAATGCATTGATGATTTGTAATCACGAGTAACTTAAGCACTTTACGTTATGTGTTATAAGTTACATGTTTGTCATCACCAAAACATGAAGAAAATGTATAGATAAAATATCGTAATATATTTCTACCAACAATCTCCCCCTTTTTGATGATGACAAAATATGTAAACTATAACTCATAGTAAAATGTATAAGTTACTTGTTTACACTTCTTCTCCCCCTTTTGTCAAAGCAAAAAGGTAGACTCTTAGGCGAGACTTATACTACACTTCAAACCATGAACCAAAGAGGCGAGCTTGCATCATCCCTAGTGAAGTCTTGCTCCTATCAATCCCGTTTAATCATCCCAAGATATCTACTTTGACACTCGAGCACCCCTTAGCTCATTGCACTCCTATGACACTTGCATTCCATGTATATAGACACTAGAGGATCCATGGATCAAATTTGTTACAAACCCTTAACCTACATAAAGGGTTAGTTTCGTGCAACATAATATATATAGGAGCGATATTAAAGGGTTGGAATACACATATCAAGAAATGTGTAGATGTCATAACGGTTGCAATTCCCCCTCGGTGTATGCTTCCCCTTGTTTGGGGTACCAAGGAATCAAGCTGCAGAAGTGTGCTACAAAAAAAATTAGTAGAAAAGTGCACATATATATATAATAACGATGATACCTATATATATCAATGCACTAACGGCGAACAAGATACGCATGTCTTAACTATATGCACTCTAAACTATGACATTTTAAAAAAAATTTAAAACCTAGACACATGCAATCATTGTTTTAATAACAACAACCTAAATCCACGATAAAAGTAATCATGACGTATACTTTAAGACATGAGAATGTTTAGGAACCAATGATAAAGTTCGACCGGCACATGCTTAAGGACTAAGACTTGACCAACACCCTTCGGTATAATACCGACTTTAATAAACGAGAACAAAATTCGTTTATTGATTGACACACTATTATTATGAGAATGACATCTTCCAAGATGTCATTTGGATAAGGAGTGTGAACGTATTTTGATCGACATGTTCCTTATGGTATCGTCATCTAACCAAGATGATGATATGGATTTGAATAGACTAAGGGTTGTATTGAGAGATTCCTAAATCTTCAAGGTTTCTTTGTTAAGCATTATGTATACTTTTCATGTTTGGAGTGTTTAAGGATAAACATTATCGTAAGACTTTAGGTTGAACTAAATGTTGATGATAAGGATGATTTGAGGAGGAAACATAAACGAAGAAGGATGAGCGTGAATGGAAAGGGAAGGTGTTGACAATAGGTTTGTTAGGTGTTTTGGTTGGTTGTTAATGTTGACGAACAAAGGTGAAAATGGTGGAAGAAAAGTGAAAGACTCGACATTGTGATGACTTAACAACACTTGAAGATTAAATATCTTCTTTGTGTTCTTTAGTTTGCTAAAAAGTGGAAATGATTGGATGAAAAATGAAAGACACGACATTGTGATGACTCAACAGCACTTGAAGGTTGAATATCTTCTTTATGTTATTCACTTGCTAAAAAGTAGAAATGATTGGATGAGACGCATTTCATTATGAAATTCACTTGACTTTTTACAACATAGGCACACATGCTTATGAGTGTCAGGATATGAGGAGGAGACGCATTTATTAAGAAATTCACTTGTTTTTGACAACATAGACACACATGCTTATGAGTGTCGGGATATGAAGATGACTAGGTGGATGACTCGAGATTGGTAGTAGTGAGGATGACTTGGTTTTTCATTTCACTTTGGTTTCTAGTGAAAAAGAATCACATATGTTAGTTCTTAAGAGTATTTGGTTTATGGATATATGTGAACAGGTGTGTTTTCCCTTCCCTTCTAAATCATGCTCATCCAGACATAAATTGTAGAATAAAAAGAATAAACGAAGAGAAATAAAGACGGAAACGATGAGATTGACAATGTCATGACGGATGACGGTTAGCATACGATGAACTTCATCCGTGAAGTTATGTAGCTCTTCTCGAGTGTTGCGAATGTTCATAGAACAATCACACGACGAGGTACGAGGTTGTCTTAAAGGTGGTAGCAAAAATGTGGACGGAAGATATAAACCATCTATATAATAATGAGGCATGATTAAGGTTTTTGTGAAACGACTTAGACATGAACAATGAGTGACATTTTAATTTGCATTTTGCGAATTAAAAATGCTTAAACATTTCGGATGAAATGATTAAGTTCTCCAGATTTATCGGAATGTTTTTTAATAGTATCAAGACTATTAAAATAAGAATGACACGTTTATGAGATTTGTTTCATCATTGCTAGACCTAGACTTAAAAAAAATTAAACGGTTCACGTTTGAGTGCATTGGTGAGGATGCCAGCGATGTTGTCTTCCGACGAAACTTTTTCGATGAAGATATTTCCTTTTGGACATTGTCACGAAGGAAATGACAACGAATTTTGATGAGTTTTCTATCCTAAGATCGATGGATAATGTTCGATCCTCATTGTGTATGAGGTGAGCATGACGATAAACCATCGTGACATTCCTAAGGGGATGGAAAGGACTAACGGAAGTGAAAGTACTTAGTCTTAAGGTGTGCACATTAAAGAGGCTACGAATCACTTATGTAGAAACTCATAAGACCTTTGTCACACGAAGGTAGATGTAAGCTTTTAGCTTTAGGAAGAGCATTTTAACATATGTTGTTAAAAGGCTTGAGTATGAATTTTTGGATATGACCTTTAACGTTTGCGATCGCAAGTTAAAGATACTTGAATATTTCGGATGAAATATTTAAGTTATCAAACCTACTTGGAGGAGTGTTAGATATGTATCTAACTTTTTCTTGATGAAAGAGTGGATTATTTAGAAGAAGGCGAGATGATGATTAAGGGAATGTATAGGTGAAGACTCTAGGAGATTTAAGGCCATTTTACGACTCTTTTGACTTTTTAGATTTGTGACACGGACTTGAAGAAAAGTATTCTAGTATGAGAAAATATATACCTAGATGCATAAGACATATAGATATAGGCATATAAGTTTATCTAAACATGCATCGACACAATAATCAACGAGATTAATGTGTAAGACTCTATGACATTTAAACGTTAATTGTCATATATTAAGCTAATATAGTGTAGGTGTACAATTAACACGTAAGTCATGTAAAATGACGCATACAAAACATGATAATTTTAAATGTAATCGTCATGTAAAACATGTTAGCATTTAGCATTTAGCAGCATGTATCATTTAGATAAACTAAGAAATATTTTATCTAAATTGCTAGAAAAAGACAAATGCCTTTATAGTGGAAATGCATTTAATATTAAAGCAATTAAACGTTGAGCATCAAGATCATGAAGACATATAATTGCATTACATGTTAACAAGTAATCGTCTTGAAACATTAAAGCACATATGTGAGGTGCATTGTGTCTAGATTGACTAAGAAGAAGCCTAATTTCTACGTGTTTAGTGTGTACTCCTAATGAGATACAAAGTCTATTGATGTAGACTATCATTAGGCATATTTATGAAGAGCCATTTAATCAAATTAGAGAATGAATATGAGACTATCACTAGTGGTGCTCAATTCAGGCTAAACACGACCATTTTTACGGGTTATACACCGAACCCAACTTCACTCTTGGAAGCAATTCAACCGTTAAGTCAAATTGAATTTCTAGTGCAATAGATTCTCTAGTAGTCATTCTCTTGTTAGACAAAATAGAATTCTTGTATTTGTCTAATGAAGTAGCAAAGATAAATTTGTATTATCTTTTTATAGAGGGCCTAACATGACTCAACTAACATACTTTAATTCCGGTTCGCATAATCCGAATCAAGATGTATGGAATTCTAAGATAAGAGTAAGCAAGATGTTTTAATCCTTTTTTCAAGATCTATAGGTTCTTTGGTTTCAATTACATATTGCTTGATTTAATGGATGTCATATATTTAGTCATCTTACATGTGTAGTTGTCACCTGTGATATTTAATGTGTTTGGTTTTTCAAAAGCCAAGAGATGTGCTTATTTGTGACAATGACAAATATGTTATATTGATAGTGTTTTAAGAATTCTTCATTTCATGTCATGTGAAATGAATCTCATCAATATTATTTATCTTAATTGTGTTTATGATTCTTTAATTATAAATAATTAAAAAGAGACATATTTTATTTTTTAAACAAATATGCTTTTCTAAAATTATTATTCGTATCAATGTTGTATATCATAATTAAATAAGTATAAATGTATTTTTACTTGTTTATGCATTGACACATATTTTAATAGGTTATTTTTCAATTCTAATAACTTATATATTTCAAATTATATATAGTGTATTTTCTTGTAACACAACCATTTATGCTACGAAGAAAATAAAATGCATAGGATATATATTATCCTTTATCAATCGTTTAATACGATAAGTCCATAAAATCTTTAAACATAATGTTTCCCAAACATCATGTTATCCTAGGTGAATAAACAAGAATATTATTCTTATTTGAGAATTTAGTTAAATGTGAATTTTAGATTTGAGTTGTGCTTTTATGTTGTATGAGCAAAGTTTACATATATTGTTAGTTTGCTTATGTTTGGTTTTTCGGAAATGACGCATTTACCAATTGCATTGCAATGTAAATTGGTTGAATATTTCAGACGAAACATCCAAGTCGTCAATCTACTTCATTGTATATTTTATGCATGTATAAAACATATTAGTCTAATATTTGGAACACAACCATTGGACAAGTAGACTCAATATGACATCATCAACACAAGTGTGATTTATGATCCGATGCATATTCTTTTCATCTAGAAAAGGATGTAATTATCATATCAATCTAGTGTGATTAAGTATGTACATACAAGATAATATCTTTTGTTATATATTGATATAGTTTTGAAGCTAAACAAATAAGAATCCAATTTCATGTCCATATTAAAAAAACTTGTCAATTAGATTCGATGAATATATCAACCATAATTTGAGTAATGAATCGATATATACTCGAGTTCTTTCTTGACCCTCACAAACACTCATTTAAAAGAAGATAAATTAATATTTTAATAATGTGTTCCATTAATCCTAAGATTATTCGTAATAATAGGGTTAATGAATGACGAAAAGTTAACTTATTGCTTCATGATTGTTATATATTTTGATTATGTGATAGACTATTTATTGTTACGTACAATGTGCACACTTTCGACAAATCATAAGTATTATTAAACACAACTCTTGTAAAATGCTATATAAAATAAAATTAGGTGTGTTATGTTAGATCAATTCAAACACACGCATAGTTTGAAAATACATTTTCCTTTACTTAAATACTAATATATTAAAATGATCTATTTTCTCTTGTTTAAACAACCTAAGGTCAAACAAGGTAAGTTGTTGAAAATATTTAAACGTGTTGTTAAAACTAGATTAAATCATTGTAAATATTTAGGTGACTAGTTTTAACACATTTAATAATATACTTTATAAGTTATTGAACTCTTATTCTAAAGTATATTCCCATACTCGAAAAGATTTACAAGATGATTTGTAAATTAAGTAATATGCCTATATGCGATGCAAGAGTAATTTCGCAATCTTAATGCAAGAAATCTAGCACAAGTTCTAGTTAGGCATAATCTGAAAAACTAGCTACAAACAAATAGTGTACATGGCACATGTGCTTGGATATTCAATTAGCAAAATTTCAAATAGCAACGATCATTTAATATTTTCTATTAACAAAATTAAGACACAAAGAAGTGCATATAATCATATAGCATAACACAGAAAAGTACTTGTCGTCGTTTTGTGTATTAGATACAACAATAGATACTTAGCTCGGTTTTGTTTGAAAACGAATTAGTTTCCTTCCCATTTCAAAAACTAACCAATTTTAATATTTTTAAAAAGTTAATTACATCACTTTTCAAAGGTATACCAACTAGAAATGTCCGACTCGACAGGAAAAATAAAATATAAGTTTTACGTTAAAACGAGACTCAATGTTTTAGACAATAAGTAGTATTTTGCCTTTCTGACTTACTTAAGTTTGAAATAAATACTTGAAAGTATTTTTATATGAAAGTAGACTCAATTATCTTCAAAATGGCGGATGGCACGACTTCTACGGATTTACGGTTTATTTTATATGATTTTTCAAAGTTTCTGAAAATATGCCGAATCAGACAGGCGGCCCCCTGATTGATAAGGGGCCGACCAGGAGCTAAGGGGACCGCCCATACACTTAAGGGGGCTGGCCATCTGACACTCAGATTTGCCAACTTTTTGTACCAAATTGTTTACTGACTTTGTAGAAAGGTGTACAACTTTCTCAACATGATACTGAACATATAACACTTATTTTAAGCATCATTTTTACATCGAGCTAGTATAATAAGTGTATTTAACAACAAAACTAATACAAGTTAAGCAACAAACCATTTTTCATATTTAATCCCCCTTTATGGGTAATTTGATACATGGATCATGCTTCATTTTTAAAATCATTTGTTTTGAAAATTAGAGCGACGTGGCTCTGATACCAATTGTAGAAATCGTAGAGGGGGGGGGGGTCCATGATCACCACGATCTAACTATTACACAAGTTTGGAATACATGGACTCGATCTATACATTGTGAATGTAAGACATGTCACGAATGCACTAACTAAACTACATAACTTTGTATCTTAATGATAACGATGGTTTTTCTCTTGCACTTGGAGGAATAAGCTTGAATCACTTGGAAACAAATACTTAAGATTAAATGATCAAAGGATTATAGGTGATGTATAAACTGATTTTAGACAGAAAAGAATGAGTGCAAAAGGTGAGAAAATCAGTGGGGAACAGTTCAGTAAATATAGGCAAACTGGAAAGTGTTTTTGTCTGGCCGGTCCCCTTAATTCATATGGCCGGTCCCCTTTAATTCATATTCGGTCCCCTTAATCTTAAAGGGACAACCTAGGCTTAGACGCTCCCTTTTTTGTCTTTTTCAGGAGAGGTGTTTTCTAGAACATTTCTAGCCGTTTTTAGGTAAAAAATTTAAATTCAAAATATTTATTTTGAATAAAACATTTCTTTTAAATGTAAAAAATATTTTGTAAAAGTTATAAAAATGTCTGTAACATTTTATAAAAAATGTGAGGTTGAATAAAAATTCCTTTGATCATAAAATAAATTAAGCATTTATTTATTCATACCTTAAGTGATTTACGTCGGGTGCAAACTTTGTTGAAGCAGACTTGAGACGTCGAGAGATGTTGTCATATGAATGCATTGATGATTTGTGATCACGAGTAACTAAAGCACTTTACGTTATGTGTTATAAGTTACATGTTTGTCACCACGAAAACATGAAGAGAATGTATAGATAAAATATCGTAATATATTTCTACCAATAGTTAGGATATTTATGCCTAGTTTTATATAGGTTTTCATTCCAATAAATGAACCCAAAAAAATTATTGCCTTGCCGTGCTGTATATCATGTCCGGTGTGATAACATTGTATGACAGTCTCGGTGTGCCTCCGATAGAGCACATAGATTGGTGGAAAAAAATAAGATTAGCTTTTAAGGCTGTTATACCAACTTATCTAGATGAATGTGGGGTCTTAAAAGCTAAATGCATATCCATTGAAACTTATAAGGTAAAATTTGAAGTTGCAAATAATGTCCCCATACAAGGGAACGCTTATAAGGACTGTGGGGTTTGTATTTTTTTGCACCGTTTGTGTCAGAACTTGTCTGTTAACACTGATCATGATCCTACCCTTGTTGGGCTTGCATATCGGGAACACATGGTTGATTACCTTTGGAAGTATAGGATACGTGAACCAAGATTTAAGAGTATTGATAAGTGTGGCTAAATCATTTAATTGTTCAACGGTCATCCTTTTTGCGTTTTGTATGTTTTGGTTATTTTTGGTGCGATATGTAGATCAACTACTTGTACTTTATACAACCTGTATGTGCACTTCATGAATTGGGTTTTAATATATATTTATTTTGTCTTTTGTGTTTATTTCATATCAAACATTGCGAATATAGAAACTAAAACTTTTAACCAAATAAGGAAAAACTTGCCTACTTCATTCCAAAATTTATGTCATGATTTTTGCAAACAGAATGAAAATGATAACAAATACAGTAGCTAACACAAGGATTATCCTATCATGAAATTTTGTTTTTGGCTTTAACGTTCTTAACTCTTCCTCTAACATCCTAATGATGTTTTTTGAAACCTCTATTTCTCTCACATTATTACAAGGTACCTCACCATCTATATCATGTGCTGGGAGATCGTCATCACTGGATGGGGCCGGGAACTTGGCATACTGGTACAACAATCTTTGAAGTATTGTGATGGGAGCTCATCATCAATGAATCCATAAAGTCTACATTTTCTAACCAGACATTCTTTGAGCCTCCTACCTGGGTTTGTGTTCATCCATGCAACTTATACTTTAAGTGGCAGTGGAATTTTACAGTTACAATGACTTTTATTAGCAACATCTTCAGCAGCATAGCGACTATTAAATCTACTAGGTGATGAAGACGAATGCATAGCTATTTTGATATAATAATCTAAAGTTGCTGCACATTGGTTGTAGTATTTATAAGAGGGTGGGGAACTTATCTGAAGTTATGACCCCCATATAGTTTTTAAAAGTAAAAATATCTACCACTAATTAAGAAATATTACTTGATCTAATAGAAACATTCCTTCGTTGAAAATAAAAACATTACATGCTAATAGAAAAACATAAATTATAATTAATACTACAACGTAGTGATTAAACTAGAAAAAAAAACTCTTTTAGATAGCTCGGTAGTTGCTGATGAGTTGTTGCTTCTCATTGATACTTTTCATCACTTCTTCCCTAGCGGCCTTCAACGCGGCTGTCACGCGCCTATCAGAATCCGACATCATAAGCAGAGTGTGGAGACTGTAGCTATTTAGTGGATGGTCTAGAGGCAGTGAATGGACCCTCTTTTCCTCCTGAGAACGTGTATGTATCTATTGTAGATAACGAGTCCTTTCACCCAACAGATTATTAACCAACATGACCTCCTTATCTAACTCTGTGTTAGGTTGTTGTAGTATACCATCTCGCTGCTCGGTTTGTTCGTTAGCCATAGTTTTATTTAAAGTGAATGTATAATGTGTATGAAATTAGTTTGGTATTTATAGGGTTATTGTGTTACCTTTTTTTATGTGGATGATAAGATCATAGTTATTAATTTCGGAGACTAATGTTAATCCATTAGGGGCGACCTGTAGATGGATGCATTAACTAACACTCAAACTACCCATAGTACAAGATTGTCCATATACATTAATGGTTATGTGATCATGAAGTAATTGGGAGACTTATTCTTGAACCTACCACTAGTACAACTATTAAATTTCACTTTTAATATACAATTATGTTGAGTTTATAATACTGAAATACTTTGGGAGACTAATATATATGTATGCTAATCTGTTAAGGAGACCTGCACATTATGCATTAATTCAGTTTAACCTACCGCTAGTAGGACTATGTCAAGAAACATTTAAGTTGTTGTAATAAACCCTTATGTCAACATGCAGATGATGCATTAACTAACTTTAAACCTACCGGTAGTACATGTATCAATTCTCATTGTGCTTTATCCCTTCACTTTATGTTTTATCTTAGTTTTATTGACTTAGGAGACTACTACTTGTTTGTGTTAAAACCTTAGGCGACCTTTAAAGGATACATTATCTTAGCTTCAACCTACCACTACTCCCATTATGTATTAAATCTAGTATCAACCAACAAGTAGATGATTCATTAATTTAGTATCAACCAAACCAACCAGTAGTACCATGTCTTTAAGCTTTGATAATAGGGAGACCTTAAACTTGTTACAGCCTACCAACTGGAAGCAGTTAGTAAATATACATTTATGTAGATCTATTGGGAGACTATTATTTTATTTACTGATGGTTTATGTAATTATTTTAGTTTTGAAAAATAGTATTTAATGTCTAAGACCATAGTTTCCAATAAACTATTACTTCTCCTTTGGCAATGAATTTTAAGGTGACCTTGGTGTATGAATCATCAAAGCGTCTTGTGTTACTGCCAAAAGAGATAGAATACCTTGAACTATTAAGATATGTGGGTTAAAAATTTGCCATCAGTGACAATTCTGTCATTTCTTGATATTACAAAATGGGTTCAGAAACTTTCGAGGTAAACAACGATGATGACATGCAATTCTTCGTGAATGAACTTTGTTCATTAAGTGACGTGGTCCAAAAACTATTAATCAAAATTAAGAGGCTTGCGTTAAAGGTAAGTCCTATACTCCCTACTCATGATTTTGATCTGAATGTTTTGTTATTACCGGTAGAACCAGATAATCAATTAAATGTTCTACCACAATGGCAGAGACTCACATTTGCCAATATGCTGATTCCCCCACCTCCACCTGAACCAAATATTAAAATACCACAAGGAAATTTCCATAGTATAAGACTTACAAATGAATTTGATGATAAAAACAATTGCATGATTTTTATTGGGAAAAAACCTTTACAAGAAGGCTTTAAATATAAAGTTATAAAATCTTGTCTCCTTAGGTACTGTGTTAAATGTGCACAACCATCATCCAATTAGAATGTATACACACGTAAGCTTAACCATGGTAGTAAATTCATAGTGACCCACTCTTACGACAAACACACATGTTCGAAAACTCAAATGAACCCAAATCATCGTAACGCTACAATGAAATTGTTGGGTCAC
Organism: Tanacetum coccineum; assembly: GCA_026074375.1. NCBI lineage: Eukaryota > Viridiplantae > Streptophyta > Magnoliopsida > Asterales > Asteraceae > Tanacetum > Tanacetum coccineum. Next base: position 35,373 of record BQNB010022758.1, on the reverse strand, counting down.
TTACTTATTTACAAAATGAAAGATAGCAACATGATATATAAGGTAAAGGACATACAACGTGATTTGGCTCTTGAATGGAATATAGACATATCTTACAAACGTGCTTGGGGGGGGGGGGGTAAACATATTGCACTTAATATGTTGAATGGTAGTCATGATGATTCGTTCTCTTAGTTGCTGTATTATTGCCTTAATTTGAATTTGGCAAATGAGGGAAGTATTACCCACATTTTAACTGATGAACAAGGTCGATTTGAGATGTTATTTGTCGGTTTTAGTTTTGCGGTATGTATTTTCCTTTTAATTACAAAATCTATTTTTGTATGTTTGTTATTTTATATCCTTTTAATTTATAACTGATATGTGGTGTTTTATTAAATAGATTTAAAGTTTCATTCGCTATTTACGGCCACTGCTAATAATTGATGCGGCTCATCTAAAAGGATCATACAAAGGAACAAATCTAATAGCTGTTGGAATGGATGGAAACAACCAGATTTTACCTATTGCTATGGGTGTCACTCAAGCCAAGACTGGTGCATCATGGACCTGGTTTCTGAGCAGGTAGAAAGATTGCATTGGTGAGGTTCCAAATTTGTGCATCATATCTGACAAACATCCAGCAATCATCCTTACTTGTAAGACGGTTTTTAATAACTCATTCCATGGATATTGTGATTGACATTTGATGATGAATTGCAAATTCAAAGGTAAAAAGATTAGGGGTATATTTTGGAAGACTTGCAAAGCCTACACCACGCATGAATTTGATAGTTTACTTACTGTACTGCGTGGCTATAGACCGCATGGTGTACAAAACTTGAGATAGCGGGTTTTGATAAATGCTCAAGGGCATATTTCCCTACAAATCGCTACAACTACATGACTTCTAACAGTGTAGAATTGGTGAATTCTTTGTCTAGGTTTGTTCGGAAACTTCTTGTAACGAGGCTTGTAGAGTACTTGAAGGGTCTGCTACAACGGTGGTATTGTGAAAAAAGAGAAAAATACAAAGGTTCTTTATTATTATTATTATTATTATTATTATTATTATTATTATTATTATTATTATTATTATTATTATATATACTTAATCTTAATGTTAATTACAAACTAATTATGCTTATTTTGTAATATATACGCACCGGATGATGAGTTAACTCCTTGGGCAGCCGCAAAAGTAAAGGACAGAATGCTAAAGAGCCCAAATTGGAAGGTCAACGGAACTTATTTGTTGAAAGTATACCAAGTTTTTTACAACAAAGCGGTACATCAGGTTGATTGTATAAACTTCCAATGCATGTATCGCAAATGGCAACTTTCTGGTTTACCTTGCGAACATGTTTGCGCTGTTTCTAGAGTTTGTGGTTTGATTAATTGTAACTTATGGGCACAACCATGGTTTATGAATACTACACTTAAAGATACGTACCGAGAACTTGTGTACCCGTTAAAAGATGTGTCAATGTGGGAAGCACCAAATGACTTGCAACAGGTCTTACCACCAAGAATGGTGAAACAGCCAGCTGGAAGACCAAAAAATACAAACCGCATACTCTCAAGAGGGAAAGCACCTTCTCTCGATGGATGCACTAGGTGTGGTATCAGAGGACACAACCAAAACTCGTGTACGCAGCTGTTACCTAGTCAACAAGTAAGTATTATTTATACTTTTGTTTCCATTTAATAATGCTTAATTAATGGTATGTAACCCATTGAAAATATTGATAGGGAACACATAGGCAGAAACGGATGTCAAACAAGACCCACATGACGCAGGAACATTTAACCAGGGAGGCACTGCTAGATGAAGAACGGGCAAGGAATGGCAGGATATACCAGGACTGTTATGATTTGGAAGCACAAGAGGTAATTTTTATTAACCACTCAACAAGGTGCATACATGCGATTTAATAATTTGTACTCATTATAACGTATTGCTATTTAACAGCCAAAGACACATCACAAGTGAAGGACAAACGTACATTCATGTCCTACTCAGATTGTACATGTACCGTTTACCAAAGATGCAATGGGAATAAGTAACTAGGCTGGACCCGCTGAATGGAGGCAATATTCATATAATCTGATGAACAACTGGATGACACAGCAGGAAGATTCAACTAACAATACTTATGACCCCTCACAGCCGTCTACTTCACAAGGTTATATGTTTCATCAGTTAAAAGGTGAATTGTCAACACCGTATGAATCATATCACTTGGATGATTTGTAGTTTATTGTACTAACGTTTACTGTATTCTTTGTTATGCATTTCAGATGTTATGTAATACATTTATTTGTATGCAAATCCAATATTAGGTAAAAACATAAGATCATTACTACACAAAGCATACATAACAAATTTGCATTTCCGTATCCAAACAATTTATATATCAAATTTTGTTATATATAAAATAACATTATTAATAATCATTATTCGGTGAGCACATTAAACATGATAGAACACATCAAACATTAAATAAACTAGATAATCATGTTTTTAAACTTTCTTCTTTGGTTGAACACCAAGTTTCTACATCGCTCCAACAAATTCTTTTTTCTCAAATGTGCGTAACTATGATTCGTTAATTCGATCCATAATCTCAGCATGGATTCCCTTCAGGCGAAGTTGCAGTTCTTAAAAAAAGGTTAACGATTTCCATGTTTTGATGCCCTCTATGTTTTTTTAACTCCTCGATTACTCTACTCCGCCTTGACAAATTTTGGTCTAAATATGAAACAGCATCAAGCAATTTACTTTCAAAATCATTGTCGTTCTCTCTCTTATGAAATTAAAACCACCCACATAAGCGCATAATTTTAACCCTTTGCGGCATATTCAAATTTACTTAAATGCCCTTTGTTTTATTGTAATTCTATCTAACAGTCAATTTGTTTATTGTCTTTCATTGTTTGAAATTGTAGGCTTTGTAGTTTTTGGTATTTATTCAAGTGTTTGCTTCCTATCCATTATATAGATTGTATATACAAATGGTTATGATATTTTATAAACGTTAACAGTTGTGACCTTTCCTATTCAACGGTTAAAAATAGTATGACTAAATGTTTCAGTTACATATGTTATGAAATACAAAGTTTGAAGCAAAAAACCAAAACAACCACATAATAAATCAAAGTTATGTTCATATTTCTTAAACAAATCCTTAATACCATATAGTTATCAAATACCAACATTGTGTTTAAAAAAACTTCGCCATCTGTTTACGATAAGCTAATGCAGTCTGGATAGGATTTCCAACATCCAACGAGATGCCATGTGACAAGCGGTATAAAAATATGCATACCCATATACTGCAATCCCCAAATACACCGCCCTGCTTTGGAACATTCATTGTGTTCCTGAAGTTTATTTTGTATGTTGTTGGATCTATTCCCCTTGTCTTAAAAACTTTAGCCCGGATCAATACTTCAGGAAGTTTTCCTATAAACAAATGTAGTTTAAATAGCTAAGCATTCGTTTGTATAGACATAATAGATAACCATAAAGAGGTTACCAAAACTGATTAATCATATTACATAATAGATAACCATCAAGAGGTTACCAAAACTGATCATTATACAATAACATAACATATAAGGAAAATATAGACTTCAAACATGGAAATCATAAACTGGTTACACAAAACACACATCCGAAGACTGACAATCAAACTAGAGGGTCAAACTGCAAAGTGAATGATCCAGGTGATTTAGTAGAATAAGTGATTCTTTGTAAGGGCCAATGTAGAATGAGCCACCATCTTCTTCCATATACACGCCCTGAAACTCTTCAACAACATGATCGTAAACTTGTAGGGTGTGAGCCAGTTGATACCCGAGTTCATCAACTTTAACAATTGGTGCATCATTGTTAGTGAAACCAATTAATTTAACAGAATGAATGGTGGGAATGCTAAATAGCATGCTAAACGACGTAACAGAAGCACCGTCGACAGCTAAATCCCATCCACATAGAAGTACGATCTCACCAACGGTGAATGTTCCTAACAAAACAACCGAGGATCGTAACTGCGAAATGTGGAAAGGAGATGGAAGCACATCTCTTAAATGTTGTGGTATTTCAAAGACTTGGAAATGGTGATTTATAAAATCGAAGGATACAAGGACATAAGTTTTTGATAAAAAACCATCATCACCTAGGATCTTTTCGTAACCTACACAGTAAATAAAATGTCCGAATACAGCTTGACCTGAACGCTTTCTAATTCTAACTGTTTCTCTTGGTAACCGATGGTTCTCAATCGGGTACCAACTGCTTGTTCTCACAGTATAAACATTCACAAACCATGGGCCATGAACACTATAGGGGTAAGAAATCTTTAGAAGTGTTAGGTCTAAAGTGTCCGGACAAACACCAAAACTAAAGAAATTTTTTTTAGCTCCTAGTTGACTGACAAAGTAAGGGACGAATACCCCTATGGATTTTCTAATAGATGGGTTCCATAGAACAGTCATCATATTTGATCCATAAGAAAAACACCATATACCTTCAGAAGTGTCGATAGGTGAAAGACATGAAAGTTGTAGATTTGAATTGAGTGGTGTGAATTGGAAATCTTCGTTAACCATACGCATGAAACTCTAAAAGCCTTGTTCATATGTTATGGTAAAGGAACAATTAGAAGTTTTATGACAACCGTATTGTTGAATGAAATCAGACGAGTCTATGTAAGACTTCCATTGCTTTGAAACGTTTTGGAATGCAAGTATGGACTTAACATGAAGGCGATTGATTATATCATATTGTAGCTCAATGGGTATGTAGTCAGACATTTCCAATGATGGAGTGTTGATGAAATATTAGGTATGCATGGATACATAAACAAGGTAACCTTTAAATAGAGGGGCATTCCCTTCTAGAAACTAAACCTGAATTTAATGAGGGGTTTACTTATTGGCTAATTAAATGTACTTGTTAATATTATGGGGCAACTAAGTATTTTTATTGGTTAATGCAAAGGTTAGGTTATTTCTTCTAACCTTAGATAAATCGGTTAATTATATACGACCTTTTTAATTTGAAACATTAAACATGTACGCGTTATCTATGTAGTGAACTATCACAGAACAAGCCATTTTTTAATACTGTGTATTTCCCCTAAAAAATAGATGGGATCTATACAGATCAAAACAAGTATCAGACAAAAATATACTAGCAGTTATGGGGGATGGGAAGTTGTGAACATTTTGGTTATGTCACAAAGTCCATTTTTTTATTATAATAGTCAAACAACCACTTACAACTAAACTAGTAACAGGTATTATTTATATTATAATAGTAAAACATCAAATTTGTTCTAATTATAGTTATTCTTTAATTACAAGGGGGGTTTTAATTGTGAATAGTTGAGTCATGTCAACATTTAAGTGCATTCTTATTGTCAAACTAGTACTAGTCTATAAAATAAAATTCTTTAAACAAATTGCAACATAGCATCCTAAAGCTTTTAAACAAACATAAAACAAGTCTACCAGCCAATGACTCATATCTTAATCAGATAAGAGGGATGGGTGTTTGTGCGTGAATACTTGTTCTGTCATTGCAAACTAATCTCCAATATATTTTAAATCAAACTTAATGATAAACTAGTCACCAAGATATTTTAACCAAATATGAATAGTTATTCTACTATTGCAAATTAGTATCTTAAGTTTTATTAAACAAAAACAATGTAGTCTTCAAGTGATTGCCTCATATCTTGTTCATTTAAGTTATCTGGTGGTCTATCCATTTTTAGCCATTGCATATACATTTACACTTAACCTACCTTTACAGGTTTGGTGTTTAATTCTTAATAGTTGAGTCATGTCAACATTTAAGGTTATTCTTATTGTAAGAGATTGTAAACAAAGCATCCCAAAGATTTTAACCCAACATACAACTAGTCTCCCAGGGACGAATAGATATATAACCAAAGCAAAGCAAGTCTACCAGGGTTTGATTCATCAGATAAGGAATCTAATGTTGTATCCTTTTATAGCTATTGCATATGCATTTACACGTATTCTGTCATTACAGGTTGGATCTTTAAATGTCAAACAACCACTTGCTTAATAACAAAATACTAAAATAATTAAAAAATAGTATCCCAAAGATACTAAACCAAAACTAAACAAGTCTCCTAATGTTGATGATATCTTTATCATATAAGGCAGTGTATAGTTGAGTCATGTCAACATTTAATAGTATTCTTATCGTTAAACTCCCACTTGGACACTTGGTTAAATAAAAAATATTTACTTAAATCACAACTAATCTCCCAAATATTTTAAACTAAAGATTTTAAACCAACATACAACTAGTCTCTCAGGGATTCACTTATATGTTGGTCAGGTTAGCTAGTGGATGTTATATCCCTTTTAGCATTACCGGTGTGATCTTAAGCAAAAATTAAACTATTTACTAATTAGTCTCCCAAAGATATATAACCAAAGCAACACAAGTCTCCCATGGTTTGATTCATCAGATAAGGCTTCTAATGTTGTATCCTTTTATAGCCATTGCATATGCATTTACATGTATTCTGCCATTACAGGTTGGGTCTTTAAATGTCAAACAACCACTGGCTTAATAACAAACTACTAAAATAATGAAAAAATAGTCTCCCAAAGATAATGAACTAAACTTAAACAAGTCTCCCATGGTTTGAGTAATATCTTGAGCAGATAAGGCAGTGTATAGTTGAGTCATGTCAACATTTAATAGTATTCTTATTGTCAAACTCCCACTTGGACACTTGGTTAAATATATATTATTTACTTAAATCAGAAAAACCAAATGAAAACTAGTCTCCCAACGATTTTTCTTTATAAAGTCGACCATTGTTCGCATCACTCAAGTTATTAAGCTTAACAGCAACAACTTTAGTATAAGATGCAAATATAGACGCAGGTCCGTTTCATAAAATGTAGACTGTTAAGGAATAATTAAGGTTACCTGTAAACAGTCCCTTAGTGTGATATACCAGTCATGCCATTCATGATCATACGTTATACCGCTATCATAGAATGTGACAACTCCTAACCGTAAATCTAATTGTGCTAGGCACCAGTGCGTATCAGTTTCATTAATAGGCATAAAGATCTACATATTTAAAATAAAATATGACATTTAATCAAAGGTGCTATGATTAAAAAAGAAAGCGATACATTAAGTATAAGCATAACCTGGTCCACATCCTTCCATGCAACCTTGTACCAGGACTCATTAGCATACCACACGGGGATGGAGTCTTGTAAGATAATATGAACAAAATAAGCACCAACCATTGCCTAATCAGCCTCAACAGGTCTAACATGCCACATGTAATTGACCCACAATTCTATGTGTTGTTAACAAATGTAAACTATAAATTAATTATATCAGAATACAACATCAATATATGAACAAAGGGTTTTATATATAATTACCTCATCCATTATCCAACCTTTCTTAGTAGGATCTAAGCACACTAAACTCTCCCAAAACCTTCGGTCAACACAAACATATTTACACCAAGGAAACCTACATCGCAGTGGGCCCCGTTGATCGAGATAGATGTCAAAATTACCCATTAGATGTACTCTATCTGTTTCCGTGTTAGGACGTGAAAGTTCCTTCACAAACAATACAAGTAAATTGGAATTTCATATAAAATTATCGATAATCTTATACAAGAGAAACTAGTATATATATACCTCAGCCCAAGGCATAACATCTTTAAGAAATTGAGACATATCTTGATCAGATAAGTGATTGGACTCTCTATCCTTTTCGACCATGGCATACGCCGTGCCCTAGTAGTAAGCTGAAAAATCACTAGATAGTTGACTCCTCTTACAGTTGCGAATCCTAGAGGTAGATGCCTTCCAATGATCTGAATTCATAAGAGCATGTCTTCTTTTATTCTTTTCCCTTTCATAATTTACCAGCCTTTCTTTTTCAACACGTAACATCACTTCCTCCTTCAACCTCTTCACAAACACCTCTTCCATCATCTTCTGTTCTTGCAAACCCTAACTTTCTTCTTGTTCAGCCCTTAATCTTATTTCTTCTTAGATAAGATATTCCTGTGTCTAGCCGATGTGTTTAAATATGTTTCCGTTTATTAGGGGGATACAAATGACAATTACATTAATTTCAGTACCTTAATAACATCGTCATCAGCATTTTGATCTTTCATCGATGGTAAAATACCAAAAAGAGGAGAGCCGGTTAATTCAATGAATTCCTTTTTTTGCGCAGAAATCTTCACTCAAGGTAACAAAATATTGCTGAAAGTCCAAGTTATCCTATTAAAAAATCAATTATTAGATACATACTAATAGGAAACACAATGATAATGTTTAGTGATATGAAGTTCTGTACCCTATAGCCAACGTTTCTTTCACGGCCCAACACCTGCAATTTATAAATAATTTATTAAACAACTGTGGTGGAAATTTAAAAAAACGGATAAAAAAGTATTGTTAGGTTAACTAACCTGAATAATAGCCTTAAGTTTGAAAATGCGTGTGTTTAACTGGGTAATCACGATATCATTTAGTCTTATTTCTTTTATCAAGCAACTACTGTCACACCTAGGTATAATAGGTAAATCCGTGGTAGCTATCTTCGAGAGGCAGATAACTTATTTAGGTAATCTTCGTAAAGATCATTGTATATAATTGGAGGATTCCTTGGTAAGTTGATTTGTTCCAAACCACACACACAAAAAAAGTATGTGTAATTAAGAGACAAATACAATTATAGTATAGTAGTATACGTATTCCAAAAGATTTAAAAGAATCGCTTTTGACCAAAGCAATTCCTAAAACCTCCCGGGTTGTTTGTCCTCGATGAAGTGTGAATAGAAAATCAGTTTAGTTTGTGATCGCGCAAGTGAATAATTCAAAGAATTGATTTGTTTTCCTATTTCTACACATAAAGCATGCAAAGAAGAATAAACGACCTAGCATTTAAGAAATTTAACACGAAAACATTAACGAGAATAATAAAAACAAGACAATAAGCAAGTATGACAAATTTAAGCCCTATGAACGCAAATTTAAATTCTAAACCCTCTAAATATTACAAGAAAAATTTCAGAAAAAGAAATTTATTTTTCTGATTTTTATTTATTTTTTATGATTTTTTAAAGGTTTTAAACTAATAAAATGCACAAAAAATACTAAACTATAATTTAAAAATCTAAGAAAATTTCTAAAAATTGCTTATGATGTGAAAGATGCAAGAAAATTACTAGTTTATAAAAAGCTCAAACGAATTAGCCTGGAAAATTAAAATAAGCACTCGAAGTGCTTAATTGAAAAAGGGGCCAAAAATGTGTTAAAAGAATATTGAATGCACCCTTGGACGTAAAAGTCCCAAGGGCGCAGATGGTTATAGTGTGTGTGTGTATAAAAGTGTTGGGGTTAAGGTTGAGGTCAGGGGTTCGAGCCCTGCTCACCCTTGGCTTCCCTATACCCTAACATTTTTTTTTGAAAAACTTTTTACTCAAACTTTTAAAACAGCTTATAATAAGCAACTTTTATAATAGAAACTTTTTGTGAAAACCACTTAATAAGCTAGAATTCAAGCTTAAAAACCACATATTGCACTTAAAATGATTTTTGGCTTTTTCACAAAACTAAAAAAGCAGATAAGCTAAGATAAGCTTAAGCATGAGCAAGTAAAGCTTCAAACCCCTTAAAACTAATCTAATAAGCAAAACTGGACATCATTTAAGGACAAATGATAAGCCATAAGCTGAGTAAATCAATTAAGCACTTTGACACAAAACTGTTTACCAAACAGCCAACAAGGACTTTTTGAGCTTATTTTTAAGCAAAGGAACAGATCCTTATGGCTTAGTGGCTTATACCACTAGAAAGCTTAGTGGCTTATGAACTCAGATTCAAGCAACATTCATAAAAACTTGTTATAACTTGATTTAGCGTAACAAAAACTTTAAATCCTAACCTTATAAACTTCAATATGATAGTCAAATTCAATTTAAAGAGCTAAATGGCTCTTGACAGCACTAACTTGAGTTAGTGCTGCCTTGTGCCAAACACCCCTTTAAATTGATAAAAATCATGTTTAGCTTATAAAGATGAGAATCAAAGCTTAGATTTCAAATACCATATACTTATTAGCTTATAACAGACCTATTAAGCATATTTTAACAATCAAATAAGCTGGAATAATAAGCAAACAGATTATACTAATATTTTTTAGATTTTAAACTATTTTATATCAAAGATTTAAAAATGACATTTAAACTATCAACTGAATATAATAAACATTAAGCAACTATAATAAGAAATAATAAGCTATTCTAAATATTAATAAGCTAACAATAAGCAGAAGTAAGCTAAAGTGCAAAATTAATCTATAAAGGTAAAATAAGAACTCACAAAAGCCTTTGCACAAACAGGGCTTATTAATTGCTCCAAGAGCTGATCAACAAAGCTCCAGCTTATCCAGGATAAGCTGGTGAGGTCTTGGAAGCCCTTCCAAGTTTGGCTTCCCTTCCAATTAAGCTGAAGTATATTTAGGAGTGGATTTGAGTATGGATAAGCTCAGTTAAGCTTTGAGAGCTTAACTAAGTATTGAGCTAGCTTATTAGTGATTATAAAAGCTTATTGAACTTATTAGAACAGTAGTGAGCTTAATCAAACCATAGTGTAATTAAGTAAAAACACGAATTAAACTTTAACAATATGAAAACTTAACTTTTATTGATTAAACAACTGAGTACAAGCTTTTAATAGAAAGTTTACATCAAATTCAGAAACATTAAGCTAAAAACGTTACAATAAGCTAAAAATGACTAATTAAGCTAAACTACACTAGATGGTTAAATCTGTGTGTGAGACCCTCTTTATATAGGAGAGAGGTGAAACTTCTAGGCTCTTAGACGCTCCCCCTCTTTTAATCTTGGCCCTTCAATTCTTGATTGCCCTCCAAGCATTTGATCACAGCCGTTGATAGACCTCCACGCATGATTAGCCAATGATTGGCCTTGGGATTGCCAGCGTGGCTCCCAAAGGCGTCATTGCGTGTGTCATAAGCTTCTAGAAAGGTTAATTGTCATTTAAAGAGGGTAATTTGGGTGCAGGGTAATATTATGAACGAAGGATGAAATTGTTTTAGGGTTTCTTTAAGGATAAAGGTTTAATGGGATTGGATTTTGGATAAATTTGCCTTCGGCTTCGATTTTTCGTCCTCTTTCCATTCCCGTGCTCGATTTTATCTGTTTTTGTCTTAATTTTGCCCTTTTTGATATATCCGTTACCTGCACATTCACAAACACAAAAACAAACACATATATGCATTTTTCATTATGTTTTTGTTCATTTGGGGTCGTTTTTCATAGTAAATGGTATGTGTAAAATAGCACATACCAAATTTCCCCATACTAAGGTATTGCCGTGTCCTCACGCAATATTATAAATAACACTTTTAGAAAACTAAGACTCTTAATCCCCCTTGATTAATTACCTTAAAAAGTAGCTAAGTATTTATCTTAGGGGATTAAAGAAACATTAGCTCTGAAAAGCCCCGTTTTTCCATTTTTAACATTTTTCCATTTTTATACTTTTTCATAACTTTCCTTTCCATACTTCACCACTCTTAAACATTGTTGCTTTCATTATTCTTTGATAATACTTAGGATCATTGAACAAGCACAAATAAATTCATCATACCCAACTTTCCATCTCTCCGTACTAAGCTTAAAACATGTACATTGTCAAATACAAGTCATTTATACTAACACTACTCATATAAATCTAATTGTGTGTTACATTTCTTTTCTATATTCTATATTATTTTTGTTTCTCAAGATTTTTTTTTTGTCCTCATACCCGGAAGGACTCTTTAAGACGTATTTCGATTACTTATTAAATACGAAAATAAATGTGGGACGGTTGAAGATAAAAATTAGCTTTCTACCCTAGCCTTGAAAAAACCGGATGAGGTCAACATCGAGGTGACCGAAATTTGCTTTATTAGGCTACTAACTTAACTTATTGTCATATACCCTAAGGTCTTTAGCATTAATCAAGTGAGATTTAATTTGCACTATATACCCTAAGGATCTTTTAAGACATAGATCAAGTGTGATTTATTATGCACCAATACCCTAAGGCTATTTAAAGGTACAAAACAAATCATTTTATTAACATGTTTTCAATCATTCACTGCCATATACCCCTTTTAGGCTCTTTAAGGCATGAATAATTATAATCACTTAAGCCATATTCCCTTAGGCTCTTTAGGCATAAGTAATCTCATGTTTAAACTCTTCTTACACCTTATTCCACGAAGGCCCATTTAAGTGTATGTAAAGCAATTTTTTCATATGATATATATAGTATGCAAAATTTCAAAATCACGATGTTGTACCCTATTTTATTGGGTTCGTATTCCAAAGTTAGTGAATAGTCACTAAAAATAAACTGACGGACAACCTTATTTATTAATCATCTTATTTATATATCATTGAGAAATCCTAACTAATGGAGAAAGAAAAAGTCACAATTAATACTTATGAGCTCTAAAGAAAACCAACTATTCCACGCTTAATATCATGACTTATACGACTCTATCATTTCTCGTTCTTCGCAATTTAAAATCTCTAAGAAAGTGACTTGTGAATGCTTAGCCTAGCGAATTAAGATCGGCACTTTAACAAGTCACATAGACTGGCAACAATCTTAAATCTAATAAATCGAGCTCGGCATAATGGATAAGCCTACATAAGACCAACAACAAACTCGATTTAAATATGTTAAGGAATAAATCATAAGGGTATTAAACTGGGTCGCTCGGATCAAAATTTATTTCTCGTTCTTTACCTTTATTTGTAGTCTATCAACATTATTTCTTCACTTTATTTCCGAACATTTGTCACTTTTTTCACTTTTATCATGCACTAAATAAATTTAATTTTTGTATTTTCACATAAATCACATATTTTGGCTGGAAGGAAAAAAGGGTTACGTGAGGAACAACTGGTCAGCAGGTAAAAACAAATCAATAGATTCCCCCTCCCCCCCATACTAAAACTACACATTGTCCTCAATGTGAGATTCCCCCATACTAATTTCAATGCATAATCTTGATATAAAGGGGTCTCTACGCAAATCTAAAGCCGTTTATTAAGTATGCTAATAGATAAATGTTAGTCGATAAGATTAAGGATATCAGATTCCCAATATAAGCATGCTAAGGATTTGAAGAACGAGTGAACGATGGACAAAACACCGAGCACGAGAGCCTTCATAATCCGGGTAATCCTGGACAAACATCACAAACAACAAACCACAAAACACGAGAAAGAGGCGAGCCTCATCACAACACACTTATTCCTTATTATTCTACTAATTACTACTAAGGATAAGCATGGGTTGCCACCCGTGAAGCGCTTGTTTTTGTTAACCGAGTCACGAGCCTGACTCGACCCTGAATTCATTGGTCCATGGGGAAAGTTTAGAGATCCAGGACAACCATCGATGGTATATCTCCTCCAAAGTAATGCTTAAGTCTATGACCGTTCACCTTAAAGTTAGGACCATCGGCTTGAGATAACTCAATGGTCCCATAAGGAAAAACATGGGCCACGATAAACGGTCTGGTCCAGCGGGATTTTAATTTGCCCGAGAACATATTCAATCGAGAATTAAAAAGAAGGACACGATATCCAACGTCAAATTCACGGTTTTTGATCTTAGCATCGTGAATCCTCTTTGTCTTCTCTTTGTAGATCAAATAGTTCTCGTAGGCCTGATCCCGAAGTTTGTTTAATTCATTAAGTTGAACTTTACGGTGATCACCCGCGGTTTTTAGGTCAAAGTTAGTCCATTTTAAGGCCCAGTAAGCTTTATACTTAAGCTCGATGGGCAGATGACAAGCTTTTCCGTATACCAACTTATAAGGAGTACACCCGATCAGTGTTTTGAAAGCGGTATGAAAAGCCTACAAGGCGTCATCAAGTTTATCGGCCCATCTCGCTCGATGCTCGCCTACCGTCCTTTCTAAAATTCTTTTTAAACCTCTATTGGAAACCTCCACATGGCCACTGGTTTGAGGATGATACTAGGTCGAAAGTCTATGCGTAACGCCATATTTTTGAAGAACTTTAGAAAATTGGTCGTTACAAAAATGTGTCCCTCGATCACTAATGATGGCCTGTGGGGTTCCAAATCTAGAAAATAATTATTTTAAAAACTTAACCACTACTCGGGCGTCGTTGGTGGGGAGCGCTTTCACTTCAACCTATTTCGAAACATAGTCGACAGCCACGAGAATATATTGGTTCCCTCTTGAAGACGGGAACGGCCCTATGAAATCGATGCCCAGAGGTCAAAAATATCACAAACCTGAATAGGATTTTATGGCATTTTGTCCCGTTGTGAGGTCTTTCCCTGACGCTGACATGAGTCACAATGCGTAACAAGGTCCTGGGCATCGCGATAAATGGTGGGCCATAAAAAACCAGAGTCAAAAACTTTTTTCGCGATGTAATTCAGGCCATGGTGTCCCCCGGTGGGTCCATTATGTCCAGCTTAGAGAATGTCCATAGCTTCCTGCCCGTCCACACACCGTCGAATAATCTGATCAGCACAAATCTGAAAGAGATAGGGGTCATCCAAAAAATAGTGTCGAATATCCTTAAAGAACTTCTTTTTCTGCTGGGATGACATCCCTTTAACAAGCACATTCCCCACTAGGTAGTTTGCTATGTCGACAAACCACGAGGGTTTATTGTTGGGATTAAAAGATATCATATTAAGTGATTCGTGAGTAAAATTGTCATTTATTTCCATTCCAACACGATCTCCTTGATACGGGTTTTCTAATCTGCTTAAATGATCGGCCGCAAGATTCTCTACTCCCTTTTTATCACGAATTTCAATAGTAAATTCCTGGAGCAGAAGAATCCACCGAATCAACCTCGGTTTGGCATCTTGCTTATTAAAAAGGTATTTTAATGCCGAGTGATCCGTATATACTATGGTCTTGGATAAGACTAAGTAAGACCGAAACTTCTCGAATGCATACACCACAGCTAGAAGCTCTTTTTCGGTAACGGTGTAATTAGTTTGAGCATCCGAGAGGGTCTTACTAGCATAGTGTATAGGCCTAAAATATTTGTCTTTCCTTTGTCCTAAAACTGCTCCAACAGCATAATCACTAGCGTCACACATAAGCTCAAACGGCAAGTCCCAGTCCGGGGACACAAGGATAGGAGCTTCGGTTAACCTCGTTTTAAGAATCTTAAAAGAAGCAAGACACTCGTCCGAAAAGACGAAAGGAGTGTCCTTTTCCAAGAGGTGAGTCATTGGCCGAGCTATTTTGGAAAAGTCTTGTATAAATCGCCTATAGAAACCGGCATGACCCAAGAAGCTCCTAACCCCTTTAACCGTGGTCGGAGGTGGTAGTTTTGCAATCACATCTACTTTAGCTCTATCAACTTCAAGTCCATTTTTAGAGATTTTGTGGCCGAGGACAATGCCCTCTTTGACCATGAAGTGGCACTTCTCCCAATTTAGAACTAGGTTGGTGTCTTCGCACCGTTGTAGCATAGTATCTAAATGGGAGAGGCACGATGAAAATGAATCCCCGAAGACCGAAAAGTCATCCATGAAAACTTCCATAGTTTTTTCAATCATATCGTGGAAAATCGCCATCATACACCTTTGGAATGTCCCAGGAGCATTGCAAAGGCCAAAAGGCATTCGTCGATAAGCAAATGTTCCATAAGGACAGGTGAAAGTGGTCTTTTCCTGGTCTTGGGGATCAATTGGGATTTGAAAGTAGCCAGAAAATCCGTCTAGAAAGCAATAGAATTCGTTTCCTGCTAAGCGCTCTAACATCTGATCCATAAAAGGGAGAGGAAAGTGGTCTTTACGGGTGGCGTCGTTCAACTTTCGATAGTCAATACAAACGCGCCAACCCGTGACCAATCGTGTAGGAATAAGCTCATTGTTTTCATTGGTAATAACCGTCATACCTCCTGACTGGCTGGATTCACACCGTAAATATATATAATATATAGTAAAATATAAAATATATAAATAAGTGTAAAAACCAACAAGATCAATGATACCGAGAAGTAGTATAGAGCTTTCCCGGGTCGTTTATCCCCAACGAGGCTGGACTGGTAAATCGATACAATCGAAGATTTGAGTTTGAATGAAGGAATTGATTTGGGAGATTGAAAAAGTCAAATTAAACAATAACAAACAAAAACGTTTAAGAAAAACCTAAAAATTATGAAATTAAACTAGAAAACGAAGGCCCGAATCCCGAACAAAAGGGGGAAAACCTAAAATCTTTAAAAATAAACCTACGAAGAAATTTTTGCTTCTAAACTACTCTAGGGATCAAATAACGAAGAATGAAAAAGACTAGACCGAAAACGGAGTTCGTTTGACCCAAAAACGAGTCAAAACAAAATCCCGTACCCGGACCCGTTCTTTAAAAGATGAAAAGTTGTAAAAATTGCCCTACGAAAATTTTTATATTTTTCCTACAAACTAGATGACAAAAGAAAATTTTCTAAAAAAGCAAAATATTTTTTTTGGTAATTTTTGTATTTTCTATGAATTAATTAAACTTTTAAAGAAATTAAATCATAAAAAATATTAAACTATTTCGAAAAATTCTGAATTTTTTTTCAAAAATACTTTACACTATAAAGTTCCTACGAAAAATAAGAAACACCAAACAGCTTAAGTAATAAGCCCGAAAATAAGCTATATCAGCTTATTAGGCTTAAAAGCCAAAACCACTATAAGTATTATAAGCCTTGAGTTTTAACGAAAAGTACCAAGGGCGCAGTGGTAGAGTGTGTGTGTAAAAAGGGACTGTATCCGCTCTTGGTCCGGTTCGAGTCTTGCTCACCCGGGCCAGTGTCTTTCCATTTTTTTTGTCGAAAACTCAAGAAGCAAAGGTTGTTAGCTCGTGGGGCTTAACAAGCACATTTGTCTTCTACACCTTTTTCTGAAAAGCACTAATAAGCTTAAAAATAAGCACTTATACTTGTTCAGAATGGCTTATTTTGGGCTTAAAGGCTAAGGCTAGCTATGTTTGGACACTTTGGGGAAAATAAGCTAGAACTAAGACTAGATAAGCTTATAGGGTAAACACTATCTAAATAAGCTATAAAAAGTAAATAAGCTTAAACTAAATAAGTATTTGAAGTGCTTATGATGACAGAAAAAGCTTAGCAAAGCTTTAAGGCAAAAGTACTTAAAGTGGGCATTCAAATAAATCTAGCAAAAGGGAAATAAGCCTACTAACAATCTAGCTTAACTAAATAACCAATAGAAACATATTTTGAGCTTATGGGAATGAGCTCAATATGTTCAAAATCAAAAATAAGCAATCCCTCAGCCTAAGTTATTCAAAAACAGCCAAAAGCCAAGTTTGGCCTTAAAAATAAGCCAACAAATCAGCTTACTAAAGTCTGAAACTTTGAGGACTTATACAAGAGCTTATAAGCTCTTGAAATAAGCCAAAAACTTGGGCTTAAGAGCACAAAGAGCCAAAGAAAAAAGGGGCTTAAAATCTCCCCTTTGCACCAGGGAGATTTAAGCTAGCCTTGAGTGGCTTATTTGACAGCTTATTTTAAGCTGTCAAATAAGCTCAAATTAAAAAACAAACTAAAAACAGATTGAGTACTCTAGCTAATAAACTTGTGCACAAATTTTGGACTTTTAAAAACCATTTTTACTTGCTTATTTTTGGTGGTGAAAAAGGTCTTTTGGTTTTTTAGAAACTGTGACCAAAAGGCCTTGGTGGTTTTTGACTCACAAAGTCAAAAGACCAAAGCTTGTTTGGACAGCTCTTTTAGACACTCAAAACACAAACTTTTTGATGCACAAACTCAAACCACAAGTGCTTAACTAAATAAGCACTTGTGGTGTCTCTTAAAATTCTCACAGTTTCAAAGAAGGTTTTTATACCTTTGAAAAACAATTTTCCAACTAAAAATGTTTTAAAAACAGCTTAAAAGTAGCTTAAAACTTGTGCTTAAACTGACTAAGTGACCCTAACCCAAAGTCAAAGCCATTTTGACCCGTTTTTAGGCTTATGCCAAACACCCCTTTACTTTAAAACTGTCAAACTAAATTGCACTTAAAATCTAATTAAAAGTTAAAACAGCTTAAACTTTTTATCTACTTCTACTTATATTGACCTACTTAAACTATTTTAACAATAAAAGTCCTAGCTTATTAAGAAAAATAAGCTAGTTTCTCAGCTAGCTTATTACACTAACTTGGCAGTTTTAAGTTTTAAACTGAGATTGCACACATTTTTTTCAATGAAAACTTAAAACATATAAATAACAAGTCTAAACAAATGAGTTTGCAAAGATTTGAAGGGAATTAATAAGTAATAAGCTAGTGCCTTAAGCTAAAAATTAAGTTAAATGAAAATTGAAAAATGAAACCTTGGATTTTTGTTGTCTCAGAACCAAGCCACTCTTGTAGAGTGAGTGGCTTAAAGAAATACACCTAAGTGGCTCCCTAGCCTCTATTCCCTGAGCTAAAAGCTCAATAAGCTAACATTAGCTTATTTCTTCATAAGCTTCCAAACTTGAAATCAAAAGAGCAATTATGAACTAAAATGAATTGAAAACAGTATTTAATAGCTTTTAACAAGTTTTAAACTGAGTTTGAGCTTATTAACAAGAATAAGCTCAAATGAGCTTATTGAGAGCTTATTGAGTAAAAATAGCTTAATTTTTCATTAAAACTGAGAATTACAAATGCATAAGAGACATTAACTTAAAAACACTTTAAACTACTTTTAAAACTTCACTGAAAACGACTAAAAAACTAACTACTTTGCCACAATGGCTTACAAGGCTTTTATAGCAAAAAAAATACAACTAGGTCTTCTTTCTTCTCTCTTCTGTTGTGCTTGTTTGTACACACATAAAAGGGATGTGTTTGTTGTGTGAGGGGTTCACAGCCTCTAATCTTGGCCCTTCAATCTTCAAAAATCAATCTTGGTGGTCGAAACAAGCTTTTTGAGATGTGGGATTGCCAACATGGCACATTTGTAGCTGGGAAAGGTAGTGGAGGGGGGGGGGAAATTGATTACCCATGGTGGTGGTGGTAATCTACAGGGTAAAAATGGGGTTTTAGACCCGTGATTGTGTTGGGAGGGAAAAACAAGGCGGGAAAGTTTGTTTGAGTATAACAGAGTAAAAGTTTTGAGAACTTGGCAAGGTTGGCCCCTCATGGTGTGTTGAGTACTTGCACCCGTCGTCCTTGTGGTTATATAACTTTTGGGGACTTGGCAAAACAAGTCCCCAAGAGTTTATATGTATAAAAAGTGTATATGCAAAATTAGGGTTTCTAAAGTTTACTTAATAAGTTACAAGTGAAAGTATTGCAATGACTTGGGGTCTTGATACTATGGACTCTTGGACACTATATGAACCATATTATATGTAAGACATAAGATATAAAGTGTTGTAAAGTAATTGTAACAAGGTGTTGAAGCTTAAAAGTATAAAATCAAGCTTAAAACAAGTTTTTAAACCAAACTTCAAAACCTACTATTTTGGTTCTACTTTTGACACAGCCCCAACATGTTTTTAAAAGATAGTATGCCTCATTACGATTCCAAAATGATAAGAAACTCGAAAAACCAATTTATAACGAAAAAGATACGACGATTTCAAGTTTACGTTAAATATATACTTTTATAAAACTATTTTTATAAAAATTACTATTCACCACAGAAACTTATATTTTTAAAACATCATTAATATGATAAAACTTTTAAATACGAGAACGTACTCGAAAGAATCGCTAAAAACGGAGTTAAAACGAATAAGTTACGACATTTACGAGATTTACGATAACTAAATCTATAAAAATAAATATATAACTGTTATGAACAGTAAAATCACTATTCATCAGAAAAACTCAAATTTTGAAAATGTTATATTTTGATAACTCGTCTTAATACGAAGGCGTGGACGTAAGAAACGAAAGAAACGGACTTAAAACGAGAAAGTTACGCCAGTTTTACTAAAGTATACTTATAAACGTTTTTACTTTATAAATATGATTTCACTAAAACGATTAGATGGTGATGTAGCTATATAGAATTATATGTGGTATTAGTTAATCAAAGTACTATATTACTAGGGAGTTTCATAATGAGGCCTCTTCGGGGTGGCGTATCGACGAGTTGTTGGATTTACGATTTAAAGTGTCCTAGCTCCTCATACGTTCACTACATGACCTCTTAATTATGATAGCCCGAACGATAGTATGATGAGCTATACGACCTATAAATAATCAAAGTGTTTAGTACTTATACGACCTATATTGGATTAGGTTGCATTCGATCGTAAGCGTGACGCATTTTCTATTGTGAATACTTGTTGATTACCATTCACTCAAGGTGAGTTCGTAGCCCCTTTTTCTACTACTTGCTTTATTAAATACGGGGGAGATTACATGCTTGATTTCTTTGGACACAAGTGTTTTCAAAACTGTATGCTATTTCCTGATTACATTATTGCCTAAGTTACCGTATTGCCATTTAAGTCCCCTTTTATCATGAATTGTTAAATACATGCTGGGTATATGCTAGTGTTATGGATATATTTATCGAGACTGACCATCCCCGTCTGGGCTATGGTTTCTAGTTGACCATTAACGCATTTAACATTTGAAGAAAATTCGTAAGATGTTTGGCAACATCTGTATTGAGAAAATTCGTAGGATGTTTTTGTAACATCTGTATCCGTGTTAGGGAATAAACCTCGAGTACTGGTTTGTTTACAGTTTATTACGTTAAGGTTCGGTGTCATGAGCTTAGGGCAATAATACAAAGTGTTGGACTATTGAATGTGTTTCATAGTCTACTATTACTTCGATCTTGTGGTCCACGCTATTTCCTGATAAACCTATGAATTCACTCAACAATTTTGTTGACGTTTTAGCATGTTTTAATCTCAGGTGCTGAGGCATAAGCTTGGATGGGAGCCGTGACGGATATCTATTAGAGGGATTCTGATTTCTTAAATTCAATGAAACTTTTGTCTTATAAAATCTTAATGTCTTTTTAATAAAACTATGGGACCTAACGTGAAAACTCTGATCTTTTGTAATGACATCGAATGAAACTTATTTTTAACGTCCATTTAAGATCGTTTTCTATATCTTGATTTTTGTACTTTGACGTAGCACCCCATTGTTACCTTTCCACTGCGACCTGATTTTGGGGGTGTTACATCATTAGTGTAGTAACTTGTAGCAGACGTGCGCAAACCGGTTAACCAGTTCGGTTCGGTTTCAGTCAAACAGGAACCTGTTTCGGTCAAGAACCTGTCAAAACCGGTTTGAAAAAAACCTAAACCGGTTTGGAACCGGTTTTGGGCGGTTTGAAATTCGAACCGGTCTCACCGGTTTGGAACCGGTTAACCTAAACCCGTTTTTTCTTTTTTTTAATCATTTTTTGTGGATTTATACGCAATAAACTGAATAAATTTCAACTTTTATTTAATAGAAAACCTAATACATCGGAAACGAAATACATCGGAAAGAAAATACATAAGAAAGGAAAATACAACATAATACATCAGAATTGAAAATACAACATCATAATCGACAATTAGTAATCATCATGATAAACACAATAACCATAATTAGCCTCAGCCTTAACCTCTTCTCCTCCTGAACCGGGTCCGAACATAGAACCTCGCTACTAGCAGCATCAAGTGCAATTTCTTCATCGGATAGTGGAATGGCTTCATTTGCTTGCACCTCAGCATCCAAGATCTCTTCTTCAAAGTCTACGGGGGTTTCAACAGTGGATTTGTCTTATTTACGCTCTTGAGCGTCCAAGTGATCTTTTAAGCACATACACATCTCTAAGGACGCCGGAGTGAGTCTTGTTCTTCGGATTGACAACACCCTCCCACTTGTTGAAAATGCGGATTCAGAAGCTACCGAAGTAGCTTGGACACTTAGTATATCCATGGCCATGCGGGATCGAACGAGAAACATTGTTTCCTTTGCCTTCCAAAAACCCAAGACATCAAAAGTTTCAAACTTCGTTGCTTGAAGCATTGTGACAAAATCTGAATGAACATATCGCTCATATTCGGAGAACAATGAAGGATCACTCCTTGCCTTTTTGTTTTTATGTTCTTTCAATCGCCTTAGCAACGTGGTCGCTTGATTCCCGTGACTCGCCCTAGATGAAGAACCCCCACCCCCACTACTTGATTCGGTTGTTGTTGGGTTACCATATTTTGTATAATAAATATTATACAAACCTTCGAACGAGTCGATGAACCATTTTTTTTGCCTTACTTGCATAACTATCATCAAAAAACTTCAAATCCGTACTTATCGACTCGATAAGAAACTCTACACCGTGCACATTAAAACATGGGTTTAAAGCGCTTGCACACATAATTATCAGTGACATTCTTTCAAAATACTTTTTAAGTTTTTATTTCATTGGTTTAACCATATTTGCAAATATACTCCCCTCAAATTCATATTCGATTAATTTGGTAGTCATGAAGACAATTTGTTGAAGTACCAATGGAGATGTTGGGTAGTAAACCCCAGATAAAATTTTTGTGGCATTTTCAAACACTTCAAGTAATTGGGTTAAACCTTCAATAATAACCCAATTCTCAGCAGAAAACCGATGACACCTATTCTTATTAGCCAAAAGGTCATGAAAATACATCAAAGTAGATTTTTGTTTTAAACCACCTAGGAACATATGATAAGTGGAGTTCCATCTTGTCAGGACGTCCCAATGAGGTGATAAACATGATTTCCCCGCTTGTTTACAGATTTTACTATAGCGTTGTTGGTTTTTACCACCCGATTTAAAAACATCTTTTAACATTGTTTTAAAAGACTTTTTGATTGTATTAATCTCCTTCACCGCTAAACCATCTTGCACACACAAGTTAATGATACGTGCAACACATCGACTATGATAAAACCTACCATCCATTGGTGGTTCGTATTTTAATCCTAGTTTACCAATTGTTGATGTGTTGTTGCTAGCATTATCCAATGTGATTGACATAATTTTATTTTCCAACTTAAATTTAACAAACACATTTATCAACGTTTTAGCTAAAGCACTACCCATGTGGGGAACCGGAAAGTCTTCGAATGCAATGACCCGCTTCATCATTTGCCAAGTACCGGGTTCAATCCAACGTGCGGTAACACATATGTAAGAACCGGGCACCCCATGAGGAAGGGTCTAAACATCCGTTGTTAGGTTGACATTAGTATTTATTTGAAGAAAATGATCAATTATTGCTTGTTTAGCCACTACCCATAATTTCATTGCATCACGTTTGAGAGTAGTGCGCCTTACATGAGCGTATCTTGGTTGCAAATGTTTCTGAAACACCCTCGTTGTTTGCTCGTCGTCAAAGTGGTTGAATGGTAACCCTCGTTGAATCACCAAACCCGCAAATTATTCACGAAGAACATCCAAATTGTACACGAAAATACTCCCATCTCGAAACATAGACGATTGCCCTGATTCCGTACCCCTTTTTTTCTTCACAATGCTGATGGTTGATATGACTCTTCAACGTCGAGTTGGAATCTTTCGAAAAGAAATGCAAGCAATGAATACAATGAGCTTTTTTCGTGTTGTCGGACATTAGGCAAAGGTTGAAGTCTTTTTAAATCTGGGGGTTTTGATTGTTTGGTAGGATTGAAACAACCGTCGGTGCACTTGATGAACCGGCACCGGCAGTAGTTGAGGTGGATTTACTTGCCATTGATAATTGAAAGAAATTCGGTTTTGCTTTGGAGGGTTTTTTTTTTTTGCTTAGGATTGTGATTTTTGAGTTGTGATTAACAATGAAACACAACCTCTCTATTTATAATGAAATTCACAAGCACAAAGACTGTGTATGAAGTAAGCATGGTAGTCACAAGATAAAGATAAGCATGTGGGGGGACAAGATCTAAAAAAAATAACATAAAGATAAGCATGGGTACAAGTCACAAGATACAGATAAACATGGGTACAAATGAAACCGAACCGAACCGGTTAACGGGTTTGCACACGTCTAAAATGATGTATACATCCTTTTACCATAAAACGTCCTTATAAAACAGAAAAACGCTCTTTTGAGGCCCTAAACGACCCCGAAAGGCCAAAAACTGACACAGCTCATAGCAAAGCGATGAGCCTTGCTTGTTAGGTGGTTTCTGAGTGACCATGCGAATTTCAGCCAAATCCGCCACAGAAATTTTGTTGCCGCAAAATATATTTGTTTCCGAAAAACCTTTAATCTTGCCGAATTTCAGCTCGTTGACCGCATCTCTATCGAAAACGCTCCTCCAATGGCCCCCCACCTTAGAAAAGCTAAATTCGAAAAGGAACAAAAAAAAAACGAACCGGTTTGGAACCGGTTAACCGGTTCGATTTCAGTTTGCCGGTTCCAAAAACCGGTCGACGAACCGCCTAAACGAAAAAACCCTAAACCGGTTCCAAACCTCTGGTTTGGCCAAGAACGGGAACCGGTTCAGGTCAAAACCGGGGTTGACCGGTCCGGTTTTCGGTTCGGTTTGAAGAACCGGTTCAAGAACCGGTTTATTTGCTCACGTCTAACTTGTAGGCATAAACATATTCATTTCTTCAATTCTGATATACTAAATTAAAGGTGGCAACTAGGGTCGTGTTTTCGGGTTGACGGGTTCAAAAATCTCAACTCAAACCTGACTTGTTTAGTTAATCGTGTTGAGAAGTTCAACTCGAATATTAACACTTTTATTAAATGGGTTAGTCGTGTCGACCCATTTATGATTTAAATATAATTTTAAAGGGACGTATCAAATATACTAAGTTGTATTTTAAAACATTTACACAATAAATATTTTGATATAAGTATATAGCATTATTAAATATTTTTAAAAAATATTTATCATAAGATAAAAAATACAAAATAGTGGAGTTATATTATAATGAATTTTAACATATAAATTCTAATATTTAATATATTTTTTAATCTATTTTTAAACAGGTTGACGGATTGTAACCGGGTTGAAAATCCAACCTAAACATAGCCTATTTATTAAACAGGTCAGTCATGTCGACCTATTTTCAACACGAACCTATTTTCAACCTGAACTGTTTAGCCTCGAACTTAACCTGTTTGTTTTCATATGTAAAGATAAATTAATTAATGCAAAAAACTTAGAAATCGAAAACAACATTAGCAACAGAAATTAGAGATTTTAGTGGTAAATGAGTAAAAGTTGAGGGGAGTGAAATGAAACTATGATCATACTGGAAAAGGGTAGATACAGGTAGGTTAATCGCAGTCATCGAGGACAGCTGTCCAGTGTGGGGCGGAAACATATAGGGAACATGAAATTTTTCCCCCATATTTCTCATTTTATTTTATTTTTTTATTTAATATTCAAATAAATTAAAAATAATTTAAAAATAAAACTTGAGGTGTGATGATTGAAGCTGCCAGTCCATTTTACCTGTTGCATGCTTTGCATTTGCCTTTTTATGGACCATGACCTTCATTCCCAATCAAAAGCTCTTTTAATTTATTTATTTTTACATTTTAATTCAAATGTCAAACATTTTTGTGTGAAAAATCAATGTTATTGTATACGACAAATTTGAGTAACTGGTCACATTTGCCGTTCTTGAAACAATAGGCTTGATTTTTCTTAGAAGAGAAAGTTTTGTTTCATTAAATAATACTTTTTATGTCTCGATTTTATTGTTTATATTTTCTTTTTAATATAACCCAAATTAATTATTCCTTACTAAAGATAATACTAGTTAAATTTGTTTATATTTATCATATTACTTTTAATCCAAGTTGATATTTATAAAAATCAAAATAAAACACTAATTTTGAGACGGAGGTAGTACAATGATTTTCTTTCATAGAAACCAAAACAGTAATTAATGCTTCTTAAAATGCGTGTTTCTTATCTGTATACAATAATTTC
The DNA here is from genome assembly GCA_026074375.1 of Tanacetum coccineum. Lineage (NCBI taxonomy): Eukaryota > Viridiplantae > Streptophyta > Magnoliopsida > Asterales > Asteraceae > Tanacetum > Tanacetum coccineum. The sequence continues at coordinate 9,375 of BQNB010022758.1, read as the reverse complement.
GAGACGGAAGTAGTACTATTCAAGATGCATGACGTGATGTGAAAAACACACGTTGTGGATTAAAATAAAAACTGGCGCGTTGTAGATGTAGCGCCTTCAATATAAGGAGAAACCGCCCTTTAACATCTTGCGTGTCTACTGATTGAGTGGAACCCTCGATGTTATAGAAAGAAGGCATGTGTTTATTTTTATTTGTGTCTTCAAACTGTATATTTTAAATTGTGTTTGCAGTTTCTCACAACTTCATCACTTCGGCCATCTTCCTGAAAATCTTCATCGGTTTTTCTCTGCTTCTTCCGGCCCTATGCACCCTTTATGTAAGACTTCAAGTTGCCATAAAATCGTTGCTAATCCTAATGTATAAGTTTAACTCACAATAAAAAAGATTTACATTAGTTAATGTTAATTTGAGTTTAAAAATCAAACGTGTATCTTATGAGTATTATTTAAAGAAGCTTTACTCAAATAAGGCATAAATATAACCATGTTTTACAAGAAAACACATCAACATATAAAGTGTCATGTCTTTTTAAATACCTTTTAGATTCCAAACAAAAACCTGGATATATAATAATGATAAATAACAATATTATGAAAACTATGATGTAAAGCCATCGAATCCACATATTCCACGCATACAAAATAAGCATCTAGTATGTCTCACGTTCTAATTTTCTTTAACCACATTTTGACTCCAAATAACTATATAATTCTTTAATTCATTTAAAATAATCCCACACAAAAGGGCTAACCCTAGAATCCAAAAAAAACTTCATTACAAACTTTGTTTTTTTATATGATCTAGATTTTTTTTAGCTGACTAAGACCGAACACAACAGAAGTGTCGATTAAGTCGGTCGGGCTTGACCCACGGCGTCCCTCTTATTAAAGGCGATCGCCACCGGCGTGGCAAAATGGAGATGTTTGTTGTATATCCGACTGATTCAAATGCACCTTGTGTGTTTGTTTGTTTGTGTGTGGGTTTATTTAAAATATATTTTTGTATGGTATGTTTTTTGATGCGTCAATCTTATTGTTTCATTAAATTGGTCACGAAATACTGTTGGTGAGAGAAAATTGTGATGGTAAAAGATGTCGGTCAGGACTATTTATTGTGGGTAGTCTAATTCATAAAGATTATTATAGCAAATTTGATCAAAAAGATTTATTTGTTATTTAAATTCAAGTGTAATTTGTTAATTAAGGTTTAGTTGTACTACTTGGATTTGTTAATTAGGATAGTTAAAAGCTTTGTTTTAGGATTGGTTAATAAGCATCTTGTTAGATCATACACTTTACTTTATCAATGGGGTGCATGCTAAACTGAAATTGTATAATCAAGTTACAACTTTTAAGTCCACATCAACAACATTTTCAAATTCAACCAAAACAATCTAAAAGGCAAAATTTCAAGATATTTGTTGATGATTCTTTCAATTCCTACCAAACAACTTGAACACACAAACCAAACATCATGATAAACACAAAACAGATAATCTGATAATCACAGAGGAATTAGGAGCATTGGATGTTTTGGAAAGCACATTATAGGTCATGAAGAACAAAACCAAAATATCAAAATTTAACAAGCACGTCTGAACAAAATAACTCCAACTACTGAAGTATGATCCATTAGCATATTTGAATCCGCAATTTAAAACAAACATAAGAAATTCAAAACTCTATTCAAGACAACAAAACTAACAATGTCGAAATGATAACACACCCTTAGAACCGTTCAGCTTAGATGATACCAATTTTGTTTGCAACATCCAAGGCATCAAAATCTGGAGTTAACTTGACATATGCCTTCTTCGTTCCATCGGGTCTGCAGAATATTCAAACACAACATAAGCATAAATGCATAGAAAGTCATACTAAACTTCTAATGCATAAAAAAGTTTTATCTAGACAGGTTTATGATGAGCCAAAACTCATAGAACGTAATTATATCACAGTTTTTATTTAAAAAGACTAGCAGGCCCTCAGACTTTGTCACCAACACAAACTAGCAACAATAAATGTATTAAAGATAGAGGGCATGTTTATGACGATTGATAGATATACCTGATCAAGGTGTTGACCTTCTTGGTCTGGATGTCGTACATCTTCTTGACTGCAGCCTTAATCTTCTTCTTGTCAGCACGGAGGTCAACGATGAAAACAAGGGTGTTGTTGTCTTCAATCTTCTTCATTGCAGATTCAGTGGTCAATGGGTATTTGAGAATCTGGTAGTGGTCTAATTTGTTTCTTGGGGGAGCACTGATACGGGGATACTTTGGGTTCCTGTCAGTCTTCAAAGTCTTTGGACGGTGGAAGGTAACCTTGGTCCTGATCTTCTTGGCCTTCTTCTTGAAGGTAGAGCCGGTCTTCACAGCCTTGGCGGTTTTCAAAGCCTGAGACTTTGCATCACCTTTCTTTGTGGCGTCAGCTGCAAAAAGAAAGATGACATTAGTTTTGGCATAATTAGCTAGGGCATTTTCTAATGAAAATATTTTGACTTGCAAGATGCGGACGATGAGTCCAGCAGCATGCCTTACAACCACAACAACCAAAATATGAATATACAGTCTAATAATATGGGAATACTAACTTTTGACAGTGTAGTTGGTTTGGAGAACTAGACGCACCAAAAGCTCATTAGAACTACTAGACATCTAGCATGCCAAGCATACATCCACTATATTACATGTTCCCTATGTAAGCTAATTGCACAAATCAAATATAACTTCACGTATACCTAAGAACCCCCTCTTTTGCAACAAGTGGGTACTTAGCTTGCTTATCCATTTAAGCTCACTAATGGCGCAAACTGATACTTATATTACTTTTTTCTCAAACCACAATAATAACAAACAATAGTAATAGCACGTAAATCATATCTCAGACACAATTCTCTCATGAGGTAGCCAACTATGCTTGTTTGTCCACCTGATCCCGCAATCACCTCTACCATTTTTTTTGTCCTTCCACAAACACAACAATCACCAGAATAGAAGCTTTTAAGTTAGTTTAAGACACAAAAACGCACCTGGTTTAAGTTACAACTAACATACACAAACACACAAAAATTTAGGTTACACAAACACAGCTTATCATAAAACAAATTGTAACCAAACTTCATGTGTGTTTATGTGAATTGCAAACAGATATGTGGGGTGTTTTGTGTCTCCATTGTAACCCAAATCCTCCTATTACGGTGACAATGTGTTAATGTAAAACAGAACAATAAGAGGTAGAGAAGATAAGTCAGAAACAAGACGAACTAAAAAGCACCATTGGTCGGAACAAATTGTGTCCATGTAAAACGGGATACATTTCGGAAAAAATATACAGCAAAACGTGTAGACAACATGCAATTACATCCATATATACAGATCATTTGTAAAACTATACAATGTCATATTGAGGGCATAAACTAATGTAATGCCTTTTTTCACCCAAAGTGTTACATACTCCTAGTAAATACTAAACCTTTTTAATCCAAATTGTTACATATTACTTCTAGTAAAAAATAACCTCTTTTTTCACCCAAATTGTTACTACATAATAATCCTAGTAAAAATGCATAACTTGTGGCTTGCTTTCATGTTATAATTCATACCAACAAAGTATAACTTAAAACTAAATATATCAATTAGTAGTATAAACCACATATTGTCTAAAATATAATGAAACATAGCAATAAAAATAAACTAGTTTGAATCAAAATGTAAATCATCTGGACAAGCATAAAATGCAAACCTTTAGGGGCCATTGTTGACTGAAGCTACTTGAATAACCTGAGTATATAAGTATCAGATAAATGAATGAGTTTATATAAATTTAATGAGAATCAAACAAAGGAATGAAGAGCAAACTGATATACCTGCAAAAGGGTGGCGGCTGCTGCTAGGGTTTTGAAATGTGGTGTGATGTTACTTATAGTAACATATATATGTCTTTATGGGCCATAGGGTTTCTCACTTATTATGTCTACAACAAGCCCATTTATTTAGCCCAACTTTTTGTCAAATTAAAATGACTGACTTGTTTTGCTTGTGCTCGAGTTGGATAGAAATATTGAAAAAGAAAGTAATATGTTCTAATGTAGCTTCGTGTTCTCTAGGTTTTAATGAATCCAAAAAGTTTTATGTCTTAATGATATTTTGCAAAAAAAACATTGATAATCAATAATGTTGGCCAGCTATATCTAACACCCAGTGACGGAGCCAGGATTTTGTTTCCGAATGGGCCGAAACAAATACAAAGAGAACTTTATACATCTTTAATAGTGTCTTAAAGGTTTTCAATAAGCTAGACTATCCAAAACATAATCTAATTTAAAAGTCTCTTCAAATCTTCCTTGATACTAATCACTAAATTCTCATATACTAGATACTAATAAGTAAAACAAGTGCTCTGATTATTTTTATTAACCATTCACGAAAGAAGCTTCTGTAATTTGAAACCATTCACGTCTAAATAGTTATAACTGATATGTATTTGGATGAGAGTTAATTTATCTTTGGTGGGCTCAAAACTACTAAATAGATTTAATACATTACAATATACAAATATCATTAGTATCTCGTGAATGTTTTGGATGGGCCATGGCCAACCCTAGGCTTCACTTAGCTCCGTCCGTGCTAACAGCTAAAGATAATATGTGGAAGACAATGTTCAGTTTGGCTCAATAACCCGCTTACAAGAGTGTTCTCTCATATTAGGAAACGTGTTGCAGTCATTTTACCCAGAACGACAAATTGAGCTACGCACCCATGACTTCAAAGTTGGTTCATGTTATATTTGAACTTGGATCTCCGTAAAGAATCTCCAGTCCCGAGTTCTGGCCACCATGCTGTGCATACCCGGCATGTACTATATATGATCGAGTTATCAAAGGCATGCCAATGAATCAAGTTGGAAGCTTGGATTTATATAAAAAGTACAAGCTTTTTACTAACATACATATTCACTTATTGCCGGTAGTTATGCTCTCTTGGGTATATCGGAAACTATATAGGTTTACTTTGTAACACAACAATACTGAGAAATGTAAGCGTCATAACAATGCTAATCCCTGTTCAATAAATTTTGTCTCTTGTATTAGCACTAATGGGAAATATTGTGGCATGGTGATCAAAACTTGTTCAGGTAAACATGCAATTATGAAAATCTAGTTAAGGCTGAATTCAATAAAGCGTTCACTAGTTTGACAAACCAAATTTATAAGGCAGCTACTTAATCGTGGCATCAAGCGACTTTCAGCTAGAACAGAAGCTGTTAAACAAGTAAAGTTGGGATAAAAATCCAGTGACATTGGTGTTCATCGACCTGCATTCGTCTCCCAGAACAAGTAACCTCATGAGTCAAGATACACGGAGATCAAAAGTAGCATCACATGTTCCTGTTCTACTTGCACACGAGGTCAATTGCAAGCCTTATAGAAAAAAACATTACATTAAATATAGAAATGACAAAAACACAACCCTTAAATATAATCATACAATTTGCTTGAACCATCCATCTAAATCGACACCAATTAAACCCATAAATTAACTGCATTTCAAATAACTGTCAGAACAAGCACCAAAACTTTGTCTAGTCACACGCAAAATCAAACCCACAAAATGAAAAATCTTAAAAGCACTACATACTTGTATTTAAAGTACGACCTTATCCAAAAATGAGTTCTATAGATATTATATTTATGAAACGACACAATCTCAGTGTCGGCCGCCTCTGTTTCTCCTAGAGGTAGAGAATGCGGGCTTAAAACGCAAATTAACGCCAGTTTTACTAAACGGTAATTATAAACGTTTTAACTTATTAAACACAATTTTACCAAAACCATTAGTTGGTGATTGAGCTATATAGAATATTATGTGGTTATCAAAGTACTATATTACTAGGGAGTTTCATAATGAGGCCTCTTTCGGATGCTAATGCGACGAGTTGTTGGATTTACGATTTAAAGTGTCCTAACTCCTCGTACGTCATGTCATGACCTCTTTAATTATATAATTGTTCATTTTTTATATGTAATATATACGGAATATATTACATACTTTGCGTTTGCTTTTCGATTTATTCTATTTGACCAACCACCCAACCATTTCCACTTGAGATCTAAATCCTTTATCAGCATGTCGCGTTGATGTACTCATCCATCAGAAAACCCAAAGTCATCATCCTAGGCTAGTGGGTCTTAGCCGTTAAGTTAAGTTGCATCTTCTTGATCGAGCCGTTCCCTCTTCCGTTTGTGTTATGCTTATTATGTGCATTTCTGCAAGTTGCTCTACAACAGCAAGGTGAGTTCATAGCCCCAATTTTTCTCTTTTAATGGTTTTCATAAATTGTACGTGCTCGTTTTACTAAGTAAACTTATTGATTTCTACTACATAAGCATTACATGACTATTTTTACCAAAGCTTGATTTGTTTACTATATGATTTGAGATCGTTGAATACCTATATTTGAAATCGTAAATTTTGAACAACATGATTGTTTTACTACGGACACAAGTGTTTTAAACTGTATGCTATCCAGATTGTTGCCTGAATATTATTGCCTAGGTTACCACAGTGCCATCTAAGTCCCTACCATATCATGAACCGTCAATTACCACTATTGTAAGCGCTAGTGTTGTGGATAGATCTATCGGGACTAACAATCCCCACCTGGAATTTCTGGTCACAAGTTGATCATGGTGCATTTAACATTTAGAGGAATTTGTAGGCTGTTTTGGCAGACACCCTACCTTATTTGGGGCAGACAGACAGTTAAGGCTTCGGGGTCATGAGCTTAGTGCAATAATATATACTTAGACTTGGTGAATTTGTTTCTCTTGTCTACATTACCTGTTTTTGGACTTCGGAATACGTACTTAGTCCACCATTACTTAAATCTTGTGGTCCACGAAACTGTTTGATTTCATTAACATTTCCTGATTTATTAAAGCACTACTTGGATTTCGGAACTGATACTTTTAAATGTTGTAACGCTACTTTTTCTAATGAAATATTTCTTGAATTATTTCAACACTCCTTTTACCTAAACCTATGAATTCACCAACATTATTGTTAACGTTTTAGCATGTATTTTCTCAGGTTATTATTTTGCTAGTGGAGCATTGGGAGCAGTTGAGTCGCGCGGATATATATATTTTTGAAGGCTTAATAACTTGAGTACCATTTAATAAACATTTTAAAAAAATGTTTTCTGTTGCATTATAAATGGGATCCTTTGTAAACTCTGATTTTAATATATCAAATGTGAAATTTATCTTAAACGTCTCTTTTGAGGTCGTTTTCTATGACTTGTGCATATGGACTATGAAGTAGCACCCCATTGTTATTATTCCACTGCTACCAGAATTTGGGGGTGTTACAATTCAGGATGAAATCACTAAGCATAATGATTCAAGCTGAAATCGCAAAACATATGTTTTTAATGATTCAAAATGAAATCACCTATGTGAGAGAGAAGTGGGGTCACTTTAAAGGGAAATGTGGGGGGTGCAATTCATAAGAGCTCTTGCAGAACCAGGTTAATGTTCAGGACCATAATGAACATGACTATGACAGTGTCACGGAGAGTCTTGTGTGAGTGTGTATTGTCGACTACGTAAACAAAGGCTGAGTTCAAGGACATCGCGTCTACTCAGACTAAGGAGGCTAAGTGCATCTCACAAGGGAAGGTTCAAAGGGTCACACCTACCTATCCTATGCAGGACTCAACCGCAGAAATTTCGCCGAAATTTTCGTGTGTTTTCGACCGATTTCCATTCATGTGGAGGATTGTTGGAAAAATAGTATTGCAAAATGACTTTTTGCAAAGTTTGGACATTATTTAATATATGTTATATATATTTATATTAGCTTAGTTTTGCGTTCTCCTTGAAGAGAGCTTCGCAACAAGCTAAAGTATGTCCAAAATGGAGATAATATGAATGAGATATCGTGTCTCAAAGTGTGACACATATAAAGCAGCAGATATTTTAGCCATTTGCATCAATCTCAAACTTCCTTCTTGCATGCGTGCCCCTCCAGAAGCACACACTATAATAAGAGGTAGAAATTCTTTAGTGGCGTATTCAATCAAACGGGTAATTTTCTCCTGGAATTTTTTTTCGTATGCCGGGGAAAATGCCTCACCTTAAACACAAAATCTGGGAAATTTATCCTTCTACATCGCCCAAGATGGAAAGTGAGGATGGGTTTCTTTTTTCCAGAATTTTCTGTAAATCTATTTTAAGAATAGATATAGACTTATTCAAAAAGTCTTACAGAATATTTTGTAAATATATTTTAAGAATAGATATAGACTTATTAAACAAGTCTTACAAAATATTTACAGAATAATTTTGTGTTATAAAAGATATGGAAAATCTGTATTTGTTTTAACAGATTTGTCTAATTATGGTATATATTTAATCTTGGAAAACAAGACAAGTTTTCAGTATAAATATAACCATAATTCTCATTCATTTACTACAACCGAAAAACACAGCTCCATAGCAACCAAGTTCCAGCAATCCTTTCGATCAGAAACGTACGACTGCTTCCGTGATTTTTCAGGCAAGTTTGTCAGGTCCGGCTGTACAACAGCTTTGGACGTTGTACCCTGGGAAACAGACGGCGAATCTGTTTTAAGGGAATCGTGTTAAACACGAGCCTCGTTCCACGACCTTTTACTGCTTTTATTTACTTATCGTTATATAGTGTCTGTCTTCTGCTTCTACCCCTTTCTGTCTGTTATTTAATTTTCTGTCATTTATTTTCTGTTAATTTATTTATTGAATTATAATTCGATTTATATTAATAAAGTGTACATGTTTCCCTACAATCTTAAAACAGATTCTGTGTAACAGAATTAAAAACACTTTTGTTAAATCGGATTAATTATTATTAACAGATTTTATATTTATAAACTGTTTTCTATCGAAACCAGGTTGAGTTTCTTTGGAAATCAGTTTTAATTAAACAGAATTTTAATTTACAGATTTGGAATTACAGATCTATAACGATTTTTAAAAGCAGTTGTTCAGATCAGTTTATTTTGAAACCAAGATTGAGTTTCTATTAAACTGATCTATTTGATTCATTGAAACCAATTTGAGTTTCTTTGAATGGGATTTGGTACAAGTTTAAATAAACCAAGTCGAGTTTATTAGATACCAAATCATTTCAGCATTTCTTAACTGTTTTGTATTGACAAGTTTAATAATGGTAACACGAGTGTAACCCTAGTGAATCTTGTAAATGTAATTGGTGCGCCAGTTACTGACATGGTTGCAAATCATGACGAATTTAGATTCATTGAAACCAAGTGGAGTTTCTTTGAAACATATCTCATAAAATGCAAGTTGTTATTTTATTAGATAACTGTAAC
>BQNB010022757.1:40366-56265 GCA_026074375.1 Tanacetum coccineum | reverse complement strand
CTTGTTAACACATTATACTAGTTAACTACAATTTATCCAAAAATGCAGAATTTTAGCGTGTCTTAACCAACTTAAAACCAATACTTGCTGACCTTTATAAATTATACCAAAAATCACTTAAGTTCATTTATGAGTTTATTAACTACCTTGTGATTTCCAAGTGCTCACTACATGTGCCACTACTCCAGTAAAATCCAACTTCAAAACTGTCCCAATTCGAATATGATAGCACACTAAAATGTATGACCCTAATTACCCTACTTAGGAAACTAATCAGAGGCTAAATTTTGGTGCGAGGTTAATAGACATATAGAAATTGACCTATGTGTTTTTGCTAAGCTTAATTCGAATTTTAAGTAGGGGTTTTACTCCCCGAAATTAGACCCAAATCTGACCCATATTTACTATTTTAACAACGTTTCTTGCAAAAATTATTTGACTAACTTCCCGACCTCAAAACCTTTTGTGGCTGGAATTTTTGAAATCTAGACTATCTGAGCTTATTCATAGGCTCAAGAAACATATCAATACTCATTTTAATCATCAAGATATCATTCGTTGAACACGACCTAAAAATCTGCCATAACCTAAATCATGATCTAATGCGTTTTATACCTAACCGATTACACCATTATGATCCTAATTAAACCACAAACACACTAGCATGATCATATCCTCATTAATTACAAAAGTGTTAAACCCTAATGATCCATCATAATTAGGGTTACATGAATAATAAAATCTAGCTAGGATGAACATACTTACCTTGGATGCTAGCACCTAACAACAATACTTGGGGGTTATTGGATCCACCATTAAAATCGACACCAAGGGTTTTAGGGGAAGGATAATGTTGGATGTATAAAGGGTGAGGGGGAAGAAATAAGTGTTTTCTTGACCTAGAGGTTATCCTAAGACTCCTAATCCTAATCAACTTAGACTTGTTTTAGGATAATACCCTTTATTTTCTTTTTTTCCTTCTTTCTTTTCTTTTTGGTCGACCCCTACATAAATATACATACATTTATTTTATTAAATTTATTAATTACATTATTACTTACATTACCTTAAGTTTTTATAAAACCTAAGCCAATTTAAGTAAATCTTTTTACATAAACGCTACTTACTACATTTTCTAAAAATAACTTTCATTTCAAAATCTAACTTTCTATTTTTAGAAAGTTTACCACAAACATCCACATTTCACTCACTCAACTCTCTTCCAATATGACACATTTTCCACAAATGCTTAATCCACAATAATCCAAATATTTGACATAGCATTACATATAATACGCCAATCATTTCCATTATCACCGCATGCGAACAGATGGACTACCAATCACTTCCCACAACATGATCAAAATGAGATGCCCATACAACTCAAAATGATCTTAAGCACATACTAAAACCACTTAGCACACATAATAATCACATAGCACACCACTTAATCCCATAAAATGAACACATAGCCATATCTAAAGGTAAAGCTAACCTGTCCAAATCACGGGTGTCACAATATATAGGCGTGTGAATATATGTCTTTCCTAACATGACATTATTAGTTCCTATAGGTCACGCATTACAATATCTAATGTAATTCCGTATAAGTCGACATATTTTAAGGCTAACAATCTTCCCCCAATATGTGGACATACGAAATTACTTACAATGTTCCTAACAAGTACAATTTCAAACAAAATAAAGTCTTCGAAAGTACTTCCAATGCTGAAGATGACATCTTTGTCTTCTAGTCTTGATACTTGTACTCCAACTTAGGTCTTCTATGTCTTGACTTATTCTGGAACCATTGTAGTATACATGAGTTGAAGTAACTTCCCCCAATTCACGTAGCATGTCTTGAAAAGCTTTCTTCATATGCTCCTTTTTGGCTAAGTTTCTGAATCAGCTTCCCCCAAACCAACATTTGTATCTTGAGAAGATTCTGAAACTTTGATGTAGCTTAAACGATCTTCTAACATTGGCATTTAAAGTGCACATCAGAATTTTATAGAAGAATTAGCCAACCACATAAACTATTACTGCTTTTATACTGTATCATGACATTTGGTCTTAGTAAATATCCGTTCGGGGGTACATGCGAGAAATCAACAATAAATCTTCTTACATATTTAGAATACTTCACATACCATACTAAGTAAAGTAGTATATACTACTTCCCCCTGGAAGTTGACCTGATTACATCAAAGTATCAAGGTACACGTATTCCCCCATGATGGTTTCGAACTTTCGGAAGCATCATTGACGTGTACGACCATATACTTGAGAAGTTCTTGTCTTAAGCAAACATCTTGAAAAGTTATGAATGACATTGAAGAAATTTGAAAGATTTTACTTAGATTGTGAAGTATCATTGACGTTCTGTAGCTTCAAAAATCCCATGAGAATTGTTAATTACATCTCAACCTTTAATCTCTCTGGCTAACTTACCATCCTCGTATTCCGTCAGCTATTGCTTTGACCACATGGTAAAGTAAACCCGATATACTAAATTTGAAAATGAAGTAAGATTCCCTAAATTTGTTACTTAAGGTTGCATTGTTGTTGATTGAAGAATGGTGCAGAAGAAAGCCTCTGAGTACCTATACCCAACATCAAAAGTCGAAGGAAGTATCGATGATGAAATAAGTAGACGCCTTCGTGAAACCCACTTCAATCTCAAATAAGGGATACCAAATACACTTCGTGATCTCTTAACATTAAAATCCAAATTCCATAGCTGTTTTGACATTTTAGTGAATCTTAATGATCGTTTTAGCATTAAGTGTTGTGTTTGCTTTGGTGTTGTGGAAGGTGTTAAAGTTTGGTTCTTGGCAAAAACAGGTGAAAATGGCCTTCACATGAAATTCAGTAAAATTACCGAAAATGGTTGGAATTTTTGTGAATTTACCGAAAATGGTAGGAATTTCGGTGAATTTACCAAAAATGGTATAATTCGCCCAAACTCTTGTATAATTCGCCTGGTATACGTATAATTCGCCTAGTATACGTATAATTCGCCTGGAATACGTATAATTTGTTTAAGTTTGGTAACATAGGCGAAATTAGGGTAATAAATCGACGTCCAATTTTGGCATAAATCGTCTTCTCAAAGTGTATACATGGATTTATAATTCTTATATAAAACCAGAAAAATAAGTTAATATTTCATGGGATTTTACGAATCAAAGAAAAAACCGTATAATTCATCTAATGAGAATTGTATAATTCACCCACGAGAAGTGTATAACTCACCCAAAAGAAGTGTATAATCCTCCCAAGCAAAGTGAATAACATTCCCAAAAACAGTGTATAAATCGCCTGTATATATAGCCTGACCAAGTATAAGATAAGCCTACCAAAGTATAGATCCTTGACCAATGTATTAATCTCCTGACTCAATGAAATAGATCGCCGGTTTTCAAGTTATATCTAAGAAAACTAAACACCCTAAGCCTCCTTATATAGCCAATATAACTTGGCTTGCAAGTTAGGAAAGCCCAATCCATTTTGGGATAAGTTTTGGCCGACTAAGGGGAAAAGAGGGGCAAACCATAACTTTCCTTTTTCTGATTTTTCATATTAGTCCTTCCTTTAACTATTAACGACTAATATAACTCTCGTTAAATATTGATTAACATTTAACGCTTGTTTAAGCTTTATCAATAAATATATTACATTTAATATATTTACTTTAATTGTTTTACGTATTAACGTGTGCATCCCCGTAGGCTCGAATAAAATTCTCAGACATATATTATTTTATGTGGACATAATCCAACAGCTCCCACTTGGTCATGTATCAAATAATATAATAACATTGATAAGCATCTAGCAACACGCCAATGCTCCCAGGAATACCCGAGTGTGATTTCATAAAGTCACAGTTAAATGATTTATGCATTTACAATCCCTTTGTTTCTGATACCGTGTTAAAAATGGATATGGATCAATAGTCATTCCATTAATTAACGATTCTATTTCTCGTATTTATAATTAATCAAGATTTCCAAAAGTCGTTGAGACTCTTCTACATGAGCTTTTGTACGCGGCCACGCATATTACTGATTAATCCTACGAGGGGCCAAGTGGCATCATTCTTCAACTATTAAAGGAATAAATTCTTACTAGACTACAAGTGTCAATCACATGTTTCACAATCACTTCTGAAATAGTCTGTTAGGATCACATAAATGGTCCTAAACAAAGAAGCTTCGGTTCACTTCGGAAGATTCAAGACAAAAGTTCCAAGCTCGAAAGTCATGTTAAATTAATGGTTTATTAATGTAATTCGTGGCCAAAGATGTTAAAAAGCCCAAAAGAAAGCCCTCAAAGGCAAATCCTTTTAGTATAAATACACCTAGTTTAGTCAAAATTAGGTTAGACATAAAAGCTTCTCCATTATATTTTTTTTCATCTTAAGGGTTTGTAGCCTCTTTGTTATCTTTAAACAAAAGTTCTTCCATAGTTAAAATCTTATGTGCCATTGATCTTGTGCTATTCCATGGAATTATCTAGGATCCTACATGTATCAAGAGCCTACAAGAATGATGTATTGAATTTGATTTGTTTTGTAATTTTTTTATCTCTTATTCTCTTCTTGATCTCGAAATATAAAAAAAAAGGGTTTTATGATATATTTGATTTTTTTAGATTCTGATTCAAGAAGAGTTTATGTTTAATCAAAATACAATCAAACCATCTTTGTTAGCAATCAACGATCTAGTAATTTTTCCATTGATTCTTGTTGTTTTGGTTCGAAAAGTGTTAAAAAAAGACGTAGCGATCGAACGAGTTCTAGCTGTTTCGATCGAACGAGTGGAATTCAAGATTGATCGAACGAGTGGAATTCAAGATTGATCGAACGAGTGGAATTCAAGATTGATCGAACGAGTGGAATTATTATTGATCGAACGAGGGGAAATCTAGCAAGGTTCGAACGAGTGGAATTATTGTTGATCGAACGAGTGGAATTCTCAAGGTTCGAACAGTGGAAGTCTAGTTGGATCGAACGACTTCATCTAGAGGATCGAACGAGGGGAATGACTAAGCGTTCGAACCAATGCGAGTTTTCGAACTAGCCGACCGATCAAAGCAATCGAACAAAGAGTTCGAACAAGGTAACGAACAAGGTGGTTCGAACAAGTTTATCGAACAAGCAATCGAACAAGGTGATCGAACAAGGCAATCGAACAAGGCGATCGAACGAGTAGATCGAACAAGCGTTCGAACGAGTGGATCGAAACAAGCGATCGAACGAACGATCGAACTAGTATGACCGAACTAGACGACCGAAAACAAGCAAAAATAATTTTGTGTCGGATTGTTCCGAAATTTTTTTATACCTCGAAAACAGGCCCAACGGTCCAGACCTTCCTCTTTGAGTAACGAGACCTGTCATTTTTTATGCCATTCTGAGTATGTTAGGCCCTCAAAACTACATTTTTACTGTTTAAAAAATTACCCTAAATACGAAACCACACACCAATTCATCAATCATCAAATCACTAGAAGATCAGATCATATCATAAACAATGTAATTCAATGGCAACCAATAAGAAAGCAAATGTCTGCTGGCTATCGATACACGTCACCAATTTTGGTTGAAAATGATTACGCATCAAGGAAAGATTCGTATACAACAGGACATTCGAGGCAACCCCAATGCAAACAGATATGAGAAATCATCCAGAATGGACCTACAACCACCACGATGTGCCACTGATCCTCCACTTTCATAATCCTACTGTTATGCCCGCACCTATGAAGAAGCTTGACTCTGAGTTCAATGACGAAAAAACAAGCTCCGAAATGGCTGATACTCAAGCTGAAACACCTCAGTCAAGGACTTCCCCGACACTCTTCAACATACCAATCTGACAAGCAACTGCAAAGGAATTTGGATAATGTGGAAATGCTTATGCAAGTATCAGTATGACTCTTCAACAAGGAAGGAAGATCAGGTTGATGAGTACGAACGATTTTCGTGCCATTTGAAATGATCCAATTTCAAGACAACTTTGTGCGTTTCCACAAGCGTGTGATGATAATGAAAGATTACTCAGCTTGAAATCCTACTCATCAATGACCACTAAATTTGTCAACAATCTTTACCAGCCTATGGGTAAGTATGTGACAATGTCCAAGCAAACATGTTACTCTCAACACACCTATGTTCATATCTATACACATCTCAAAGCCTACGAGCCTCATGCCAAAAAGACCTCAAGAAACAAGCAGTCTTACAAGTATTGTTGATACCACTGCCTATGTTGCTCCACACCACATCTGCACCTGTCCTTCATCACCCTCACTCCTATCCTCAAACCTACCCATGCTCAGTCTCCGAAAGACGTTTGATGGCCAGCTATGACTCAGATTGCTAATCACTTAAGAGGTTTCCAAAACAGTTTTCCACCAACCAGACAACCAGCTCAGGACTTCTCCAACTCACGGACTCATGCTACGGTGTCATGATGGTCAATTGCTACTGAACCAATTTCAAGGAAAGCTCCAGTGATGTTGGTAATACAGGTGCTAGAGTCAAGAAGGTGCAATGTTACAACTGCAAGAGGAGAAGGACATGTTAGCTAGGCAGTGTAAAAGAACAGAAGAAGAAAATGGGACCTCTCAGTACAGTCAAAGATAAACTTACTGAGTGGAGCTGAAAGAGACAAGGAGAGGGTTAGATGCTGAAGCTGAAGCATTCCTCGCTGATGTGGAATGCACCGCACCTTATGATCAACCTCAGGCACTGACTACAACAAACATGTTTCAAGCCAATCACGAGGATGCATATGACTCAGACGTGGATGAAGGCCCCAATGCTGCTGTCGCTTTCATGGCCAACTTGTCATCCACTAGTGCAACCAACAATTCAGTCAATGAGGTACACTCCAATGACAATCAAATCTTTGATAATGTGGATTATCAGTTGAATCAGGAGATGCACCAGGGAGAAACATTTAGACTCCGATGCTGAGACTGAAATTGATGACAATACGATCCCGTATCATCAGTATCTTCTTGACATCGAAGCCCAAAATGTTCCAACTGAGGTATCTGCTGACACATCTGATAAAGTTTCTATGATTGCCATCTTAACTGACTTGCAAACCCAACTAGACGGACATGCTAAGGTTAACCAAGAAAAATGCTTAGAAGTCGAGACCTTAAAAATAGACTATTCTCAATGCAGCAAAGAAATATATCGTCTAGATACCAAAAGGTCAAACTCGATCTTGAACACAAAGTTAGACTGGAACAAGCCCTAGTGATTCAGCGAAACAAGCGAACCTGAACTTGTGCAAGAAAACGATTTGCTTAAATCCACTCTTTCAAGAAAAAGAAAAATCAATTGCATTTTTAACAATCGAAAAAGAAAAGATTTTATCTGATAAAAAGGGACTATCAGAATTATCTTGATGAAGATCGTTGTTTTAAAGAATGCAACAAAGTTGCAAGAGATATATTGCTAAATATTTAACAAGCCAACAGAAACTATACAATGCTATTAAAAACAAAAAAGGGCAACCGCTACTTGCACAAGGACCTCCTATTGTACCCGTAACCCAGGTCAAGGTTATAAGGCCAACGAGCTCAACCCGCGTTGTATGATGCGAACCCTTTTGCATCTACTCACCAACCCGATAGTATAAGGGATAGTGAAAGAGGTCTTTTTTTTTTGGTTCAACAAGTTGTAGCAAATGAAAAAGATGAGCGAAAACCAGGGCATGTTCGACCCGCAAATGCTTCTATGAGAATGCTAAACGCCGCCTTAAGTTTGTTTCCTCAACAAGGGAACTGTCCCGTGAACAGGCATATTGGCTTCCTGCCAATGAACGTGCTAGTCAAACTAGTAACCAAACCAGTCCTGTCACTCCCTTTGTTCATAAATGCCGACCTCCAAGTCAAGTTTTGGCCAGTCTTCAACAAGTTAATGCTGCTTTTCATCAATTTGAAGATATCATCAAAGAAAGAACAACGCAAAAACCCGACTATGTTTCTGAATGGTGTTATGATTATGCAAAACAGTTTGTTGAACAACAACTGGTACCTTTTTACGACCATTTCAAAAAACACATCCAAGCTGCTAATGATATTTTTTTCAAAGAGATAAGAGAATTTGAACAGATTTTTGATGAATTGGAGGCGGAGTATGAACAATGTGTTCTTGATAACAAGAACCTGACCATAGAGAAGAAAAATCTTTTAATCAAAAATTGACTGCTTAATTGCGGAATTGTTTTAGAAAAAGATATCAGCTCTATGTGCTTTCTTCTGATATTGTTGTTCCCCCTAGTTTCGAATTGCGCTTTGGCGAAGATCTTAGATCTGCAGCGATTAGGGAACACACTAGAGTTCTTGAACTTGAATGCTGAAGTTTTCAAACAACAAAAGATGGTCATTGCAATCCGAGAACGTAAATCACATTTACAAAAACCCATAAAAGATTAACAACTAAAATTTCAAACTAAAACAGTGCATATACACTATCTAGTGCCCTCCGATGCTATTTTCGAAATAAATAAGTTAAGAGATCGGCTTCAAGAAAAGGACACCACTAACAGGAAAATTAGTGCTCAGATCAGCATCATGAAGGTGTTAATGTAGGTTTCCACTGAAGTAGTTTGACCAACAGCATTACAAACTAACAGAATTCAGTTGAAATATACGATTACCACCCTTAGGATTCAGCTAGAATGGCTTAAGGAAGAAAACGTGAGTCTCAAAAGACGGTAATGAAAACTGTCAAAGGCGAATGACTCACTCACGTACTGCGTACACTGAAAAGATTAATGCCTTAACCGCTGAGATTGCCAAACTGAAAACTGAGTTGAGTAGCAAAAAGAGTGGTGGATCTACAGCCTCTAAGAAACCCAAAGTACTTGCTTCAGGGATGTATACCAAAAGTTCAAAGTACATTCCACCTCCAAAAAGAGCCAATTGGGTAAAACCAACCCCGTTGCCTAAGAAGAAGCAAGTTACTTTTCAAGAACCTCCCAGGACTTCAAATAGACCCACACAGAAACCACCAGTGCAACAAAACAAAAAGCCTAATGTTCCTGTGAATTTGTCTACAAGAAACCAAACCTTCCACTGAATCTCGCAGAACCTATGCCAAAAGTGCCACACTCGGAACCATCGTATCTTGCCCAATAAAAGTATGGAAATGCGAGGAGAGCGCAGATCACAATAGTGAAGTTGAATGTTGTTTATCATAATCAGTTTGTGATTTCGTTCCATGAAAGTCCTGTGTATACCAAAACCCCCCCAATGCCAAACATAGTGTAATCATACTAAGAAGGTTTGGAAAGCAACCAGAAATCATAATGTGAACACTACTAAGACAGCTTGGAGACCAACTGGAAAGATTGTTGGTAGTGTTAAGCCTCAGTGGAAACCCACTGGACGACATTTTGCGTTGTATGATAACTGTCCTTTAACTAGGATAGTGGAACCCATTGTTGAGCCTTTAGAACTTACCCCAAGCGTTAGTTCTAGTTCCAAAGTTTCTATGATCTCTAGGTTCCCTGATTGCAAACTTAGTGATCGAAAGGCTGGTTCCAAGGGGATATCTGGTATTTTTGAATGCTAAAGCAAGTGTAATCCGTTGTATATTAGTATATATTTAATTTATAAAAAAAAATTGAATTTTTTTGCTAAATGGCTTGCAGTTATTATCAGACTGTAACACGTCTATATCCAGAGAATTAGTGTACGTTTCTGTGCATTATTGCTTTACAGACAAAGAAGTTCTAAGCCCCCACCATTTTTCATCATAAACAACTTGTATTTATACAAACAGTTCGGGTTAACCGAATCAAACAATGACACGGGTCATTGTTTTGAAGGGGAAAGAATCAGTATTCTAACATTGTTGCAGTGTTAAAAGGACGCACTATTGCTGATTCTATTACTTGAAAGATTGACAGACCAACGATTACAAGGTCAAGACAAATCAGTATCATCCTGTCTGTGGTAATTCTAAAGTCTTGTTTCAATTGTTCACTTGATATTTTGTGGCTAATTTTTTTTTTTTTCACCGTCACCTCAAATTTTGAGGAGGAGATTGATACATTTTAATTCCATTCTAGATCAAAACCATCACAAGGTATCATAACTTTTGAATCTGGAGATAATGTGACCTTAAACATTTAAAACGTATAATTAATGATTCGATTGTATTCTAAAAAATGCAAAGTCCAATCCAAGCATGTGCGTAAACATCTGTCGATTATCGACGCACCGTGTAGGGGGAGCATAAGTGTTAAATATGATTAAAAAAATGTCAAGGTACCAAAAGTTTGTGTTAATACACAAGTATCTTGAAAAATGACAAAGAATCATCATTTTTTTTCAATGTTCGTGAAAGTGATCTATGGAATGCTGAGGAAAGAGATGTTGTACCACCAGATTCGATGAAGCCTCATGCCTGTTCTTCGGACTGCGCCCACAGTGGAATTGGTTTTTCCATAAATGTACTTGTACATTATGGATTTTCCCAGCAACTTCATATCTTCGAGGATATATATCAAAACATCATCAGAGCATTCTGATTTAAACTTTCGTTTGTGCCTCAAACATATTTCATAAGCACATCTGAATGTTTTTCAAATCATTTTTGCCACAGGCCTTCTACGGTACTTAATTGTATTAAGAAGTAAAACGCTGAAAAAGGAATATCGTTAATAGTCCAATAGTAACTGTACTGACTACTCTTTACCATCTATTATAGAAATACTTATCTGTGTTAGTTCTTCTACATCTGGGTCTAGAGAAACGGCGAACATTAGGGAATCTATACATTAGGTATTTGAGGAACTAGCTGTCACGTGCCGAAAACCTGTCAAGAAGGTTCTATTAATGAATCTTCTGACTCACAGTTGCAGTATTCATACGAAAAGCATTGATCTCACGGAATCAGAGGTAACAGTAACCGACAGAATTGAGTATCGGTCTATACTCAGGTCCCTTCAAAAATATAAACCATTGTGTGTTCACAAAATGTTTTTCTCTAGAACACATTAAGTGGATTTTACAAAACAAAATGTTTTTGTTTGGTGACTAAATTGTTATATCATAGCGAATGACGACTCAAAGTTTCCGATGCAAGACATGTGCTCATATCCATACCATAGTATCTGAAGTAATCAAGAAAGCTTACATTCAAAGCTTCCGCATAATCTCTGAAAATCAATGTCTTCTTCAAATACTAAAAGTTATAATGATTGGAAGAAGATACATCATCAAAGCTTTCAAAGATTCCAACAGATATGAGCATGTGAGACTAAAGATCAGCGTATGGCAAAGACAAAGTGAAAGAAGATCACAAAGTAATTCAGAGAAGTAAAGCTTAAACAAATCAAAGATCAAGATCAAGTCATCACATCAAGTTTTCAGAATAATCATGATCATGGTGTTAAAATATTGAATAACCGAAGCACAACAAGTGAAGTTACCCGAACAACAATGTTCTAAAGAGACAAGCACGAGTGAGCTTCTCAGACCTCATCTAGGTGGAGATTGTTAGGATACACATAAATGTCCTAGAACTAAAGAAGCTTCGGTCACTCGAAGATTCAAGACAAAAGTCTAGCTCGAAAGTCAATGTTAATTAATGTTTATTAATGTAATCGGGCCAAGATGTAAAAAGCCCAAAAGAAAGCCCTCAAAGGCAAATCCTTTTAGTATAAATACACCTAGTTTAGTCAAAATTAGGTTAGACATAAAAGCTTCTCCATTATATTTTTTTTCATCTTAAGGGTTTGTAGCCTCTTTGTTTCTTTTAATCAAAAGTTCTTCATTGTTTAAATCTTTTGTGCCAGACTACAAGTGTCATGTCACATGCTTCATAATCACTTCTGAAAATAGTCCTTATTAGCTACCTATTCAGGATAACTTAAACTAAATCAAGAAGGATTATCCACACATGCAAGACCTACTTGTATCTCAAGTCTAAGGATTTAGTAAACGAAATCACTTACAAGATCCACTTAATGACGCTGATCCATAAAGTGATAATCTTGTTAGTTGGGGAAGTCCGATATTCATCTTATGATTATCATGTGAATTTGGCAAACACATTCTATAATATCTAAAAATATCACCAAACACTCAGATTTGTCTTAATTCAACAATATTCCCATATTGTTGATTGACAATAGACTAATTTAGAATAATAAAATTATTCACGGATTAAACATGCAAATATAGGACACAATTTAAAATAAATATAACAAAATACCAAGTATCGTTATCATTAAATAAATTGTCTTAACATCCCTTATCCAAATACTAAACACATATTTACAAGAAACTTCTAGCTAAATGAAGTCCATGCTCCTAGCATGTTGAGTAAGCTTTCTTTTTGATAAAGCTTTCGTAAAAGGATCTGCTAGATTGTCAACTGTGTGAACTTTAAGAAGATTAATTTTGCCCAATTCAATACATTCACGAACATAATGATATCTTCTATGGTAGTGTCTAGCGCCCCTCTGAGCCCTCGGTTTGTTGGCGATAAGAAATGCGGCTGAATTATCGCAAAACATCTTAATTGGTTCATTTATTATTGGTACTATACCAAGCCCTAAAATAAACTTCCTAATCTAAACAACTTCCATTACAGCTTCTGAAGCAACTATGTATTCAGCTTCTGTAGTAGACATTGTAGTAGTACTTTGGTTAGAGCTCTTCCAGTTTACTGCGCCTTCATTCAAAACGAAGACGTATCCTGTCTGAGATTTTATGTCATCTCTATCGGTCTTGAATCCAACATTGCAATAGCAATTAACTCAAAGTTCAGCTTCAGGGTTTCCACCATAAACCAAGAACATATCTTTAGTATTTCTTAAATACTTAAGAATGATTTTCACAGCAGTCCTGTGTAGTTCACCCGACATCTGTTTAAAACGGCTTGTTATGTTTTGCGCGAACGCAACATCAGGTTTAGTGCATCTAACTACATACATAATGGATCTTATAGCTAAAGCATAACATACATTTTTCATGCGGTTCACCTCTTTGGGTATTGTAGAACCTTGTGTTTTATTCAAGTCAAGTCTTTCTTGTATGGGGATATTACCACGTTTGGAATTATCCATCCTATATCTTTTCAAGATTTTATCCATGTAAGCACTTTGAATAAGTCCAATTAATCGATTCGATCTATCTCGGTAGATCTTGATTCCAAGAATAAATGTTGCTTCCCCTAAATATTTCATGGCGAAACACTTTCCAAGATATGTCTTTACACTTTGTAAACTTGGAATGTGATTTCCCATGATGATTATGTCATCAACATATAAGATGATGAATGTAACATTACTCCCACTATCCTTTTTATATACACATGGCTCATCAAGTTTTTGAGTAAAACCAAACCTTTTAATTTCCTCATCAAAACTCTTATTCTAGCTTCTTGATGCTTGCTTAAGATCATAAATGGATCTTTGAAGCTTGCATACTTTTCTGGGATGTTTAGGATCAATAAAACCTTCAGGTTGCACCATATAAATATCTTCATCAAGATAACCATTTAAGAAGGCAGTTTTGACATCCATTTTCCATATCTCATAGTCATAGAATGCTGCTATAGCTATAAGAATCCTAATAGCTCTAATGTCAGCAATGGGTGAGAACGTTTCTTAATAATCAACCCTGTAGGTTTGAGTAAATCTATTTGCTACAAGACGAGCTTTATAGGTGTGTACTATGCCATCCATGTTAGTCTTTTTCTTAAAAAGCCATTTACTTCCAACAGTCTTACCATTAAAGGGAAGATCAACCAAGCACCAGACTTGATTATCTTTCATGGATTGCATTTCCGCATTCATAGCATCGAGCCACTTATCAAATTCCGGATCTAACATTGCAGCTTTATAGTTAGTGGGTTCATTAAGATCCCCCAAATTATGCTCCTTCACTTCTACATTTAGACATAAGCGATTAGGAGCTCGATGTGTCCTTGCGGACCTACAAACGGGAATCACTTCCTCTTGAGGTGGTTTAAAACCTTCAACCTCCATAGGAATTTCACTAGTGTTTTCAGAAGGTGATGCATCTTCATCTTGAATTTCTTTAAGTTCAACGACCCTCCCACTGACTTCTTGAGAAATAAGTTTTTTCTCAAAGAACTCAACATACCTTGCAACAACAATTTTTTTTGAGGTGGGAAGTAGAAATAGTAACCCATCGTTTCCTTTGGGTATCCTATAAAGATACACTTAACAAATCTTTGTTGGAGTTTATCCGGCGTATCTCTTTTCACAAGAGCCTCACATCCCCAGACCTTTAAGTAAGACAGGTTAGGAACTTTTTCATACCATAATTCATATGGTGTCTTATCAACCTTCTTAGTTGGAACCATATTGAGAATGTGTGTATCAGACTCAAGAGCATAATCCCAAAAGGATAACGGCAGAGTTATAAGATTCATCATTGATCGAACAATGTCCAACAAGGTATGATTCCTCTTTTAAGACACCCCATTGTGTTGTGGTGTATATAGAGGTGTAAGCTGTTGAAAAACTCCATAAGCTTTCAGATAATCTTTAAACTCTTGACTAATATATTCGCCTCTTCGATCTAATCAAAGTGCCTTTATAGTCTTTCTGAGTTGATTTTCTACTTCATTCTTAAACACCTTGAATGTTTTAAAGATTTCATGTTTATGTTTAAGTAAATAAACATAACCATAACAACTATAATCATCCGTAAAGGTAATGAAGTAGCTAGCACCTTGTCTTGACACATGTCTAAGTAGACCGCACACATCAATATGTATAAGCCCAAGAAGATCGGTCGCCTATTCGGTACGATATGGAAACGGTTTCCTTGTCATCTTGCCCGATAAACAAGATACACATTTATCAAAAGATTCTTCATCCGTTGATTTTAAAAGCCCATCATGTTGCAGCTTTTTAATACGTTTCTTGCTTATATGAGCAAGATGACAATGACACAGATAAGTAGAGTTCAAATTATGCTTGGCTCTTTTATTGCTAACAGTTTAAATAGATTTAACATTTGGCACAAGATTAATCATATCAATTTCATAAATACCATTACTTGGAATAACATTAAAATAAAGAACATCATTCTTAGAAACTAAAATTCCATAATCTGTAAAACATTAAATAAAACCATTTTCAACTAAACGTGAAACTGAAACAACACCTCTAGTTAAAGTAGGTGCATAATGACAATTGTCTAAACAAATCACTAGGCCATTAGGTAAAATTAAGTCATAACTTCCAATAGCTTCCACTTGCGCACGAACACCATTGCCCATGTACAAATAGAGAGCTCCTTGTTTCAACTTTCTTGCTCTTCTAAGACCCTATTTTGTGTTAAAAATGTGAGTACCACAACCAGTGTCATATACCCAGATTTATTAGGAAAAGAAAATAATTCTATAGTGAAGATACCTGAAGAACTAGCAGTGTCAACTTGCTTTTTATTCTTCATCAACTCAGCAAGGTAAACATGGCAATTTCTTTTCCAATGACCCACCTCTTTGCAGTGGTGGCATGTGTCATCCTTTGCCGGGTAGGGTTCTTAGGCTTAGGGATAAACACCTTAGACACACCATTTATCATTTCATTTCATTTCCTTTGAACATTGTAACACAAAACCCATCATCTTGTTCAAACCAAACCGGAAAATAATAAAAAAACACAATGTATTAGATTCAACAAAAACCCTAAAAACAATTACCCAAATGCATCGTAGCTATCTTATCTTTGTGTTCAACTGAACCCAACAAACGCACCATCTTGTGGTATCGCTGCCGGAGATGATGTGGTGGCGGGTTTAGATCGATGTGATGGTGGCAAGTGTCGTTTACTTTTATTGGTTGTTGGGTGTTGTTGATGCCAATCTTTTTCACCAATGCAAAC
>BQNB010022757.1:11300-39096 GCA_026074375.1 Tanacetum coccineum | reverse complement strand
GATTTTTTCCAGTTTATATAGGCATGGATTATGTTAAGTCATTAATTATTTTTGCAACCTTTTTAACTTCCTCTCAAACCATAACCAACTTTTAATTACAAAACTTCAATATTCCACATTAAAGGATTACAAATCTTGCAATTTATTCACACAGGATTATATACTTCTTACAGCTTGAGTTACAAAACTTGAAGCATGCACATTAAATATGTGTACTCAATCTTTATATAAGATAAGATATAAGATATTATATGTATATAATTTTAATTCCTATGTAATTAATCCTTGCATTTCCAGCACATTATAAATAATTATTTGCAAAATTAACATTTGAACAAAAAAATAAAAAATACAAGAAAAACGGCCTTAATGAAAAAGTGATTGGAAACGATAAAAGTCTATGCGCATGAGGATGTTAGTGTGACCCGGTTCAACTCAGCTTGAATCTGTTCATTTTTTGATGACCCTATATACGGCTTATGAAGAACTGCATAATAGCCCTTCCCTTTTTCTCTAACCTCACTTTTCAACATGATCAATATTACTATTTTCGTTTTTGGCATCTAAAAATTAATATATACGAAGTAACCTTTAAACTTTTTATTTTTTCATTCCCGGAGTATTTAACTTCATTTGATTCTCATACTTGAATTATTAGCTTAATAAAAAATTTAGGGATTTTTACATCTATATCGTTAGTAAATATGAATATTACATAAGTATCCTTCTAAAATTAGATATTACATCAATACCATTTTCAAAACTTTAAAACTCATATATATATCCAAAAATATAATTTAAACATAATTTAATCATACTAGTTTTAAAAAAATGGTCGTTGTTTTTCTCTCTATCTAAAAAACTCGCCCTTCTAAATCAAACGCAAAAAAAAACACGCAAATCAAACCATCTTCTAGATCAAATATGGTAGTCGAGTATATTGCACACCTCCACCCAACGGGGAAAGATTCAAACTATGTTGTCGGGGATAGAATGGACATTAACGACCAAACTCGAGTGGTACGGATGAAATTCTATATTGGTAAGACCAACTAGAGGTAGTTCTTGAAGAAGTTGTTGGGTTTTTACAACCAATTAACCATTTAATGATCACGAGTACGCAACGGAATATATAAAACATATAGAATAGATAATTAACAAAGGATCAAGAACGTGTATCTTTTAGCAATTAACGTAAACACCGTCTTGAATATACGCGTGTGTATAAATCAAATACCACGCGAAAACCACTAGGATCAAAGTATAATCCCTCTACTTCAACACACACAATACGTTCGTAACAAACAATGATGTATTCTAGTACTAGTAGTAATTAGCAAACGATTTCCCAAAACTTGACAATCAACAACCACGAAACCACCACTTGTGTGGTTCGGTCGCACAAAGGAAAAGAAACCCGAAACCCTTGGGGTTTTGGTTCGGTTGAACAAAGAGAGAGCACGAGAGACTTAGTGATTTATTTTCTAAAAGCATAAGCAACAATGAATCCAAAGGTGATAGAATGGGATATTCGGCCGACTAGGGATTGGAAGAGGCAACCCGAAACTTCCTTTTCTTAGTTTTGCATATTAGTCCTTTTATTAACCTTTAATGACTTATATATCTTTCCCTTTATATATCTAGTATATTTAATAATCGTTTATTAAATCACTAATTAATATATTACACTAATTTATTAATATTATCATTTTATGTATTAACGCGTGCGTCCCCGTAGGCTCAAATAAATTCTCGGACATATATTATTTTATGTTAAACATAATCCAACAAAATGATCATGACAACAAACTTTTTGCGTGATCATTTTGTAGGGAAACTAGATGATGTTGTGCTTGCTTATCCTTCGATGAGCGGTTACAGGCTTAAAGAAAATAAGCTTAAATATAAGTCAGCATTATATGCCCACGCCAAGGGACAAGTCGAAAGAGATGTGATCATCGACTTATATGTTAGGAAGTATATACTAAATTTGCAGTTATATATTCAAGATTTCTCAATAATATATAAATGCAAGCATAATGATAATTTATTATCATTCTAAGTCAGATTATGACAAGGTTATAATCATCCATCTATTTTCCTATGAACATTTATCAGTTAGAAAACAAAGACTTGATGATGACATATGAAAATAGTTGACATGATTTGTGATTAATTTACGTACAAACGATGCAATCGTAAATTTTTCTTTTTTCTAGAAATTAGTGTGCAAATATTTCGTGCATAAATATATTCATGCAGGTTGGCATGTTTTGACCCGTTTGAATTTTTTAGAACCTTTCCATTTATGTTATTCTTAAGTACGAAGCTTGAAACTATTACATGATAACTATGTATGATATCATTGAGAGAAGTAAATTTGTGTGAAAAAATTTACTATCTCTCATAACTGGTGATTGATTTAGATGTTGTGATACTCGATATACATGTTGACATATTTGTTCTCTAACAGGTTGTTATACAATCACCAGAAGGAATCACCTCAACTCGAGAAGTACTAACAAGTTTTGATGACTTCTTGAATCTATATCATGAGGTACATATCACATCGGTGTTACACTTGATATAAAGATTGTTATTAACTTTTATTTTTTTTCATTTCACATAACTATTTAAGGATTTGTGTCTTTGCAGCTTAACAAGGAATTCCCTAAGAAGCATTTGCCCTCAGCTCCTAGAAGAGTATAAAAATAAAAAGCGAAACACTTTTGGAAGAGGTATGTACCAATTCAATTCTTTTTGTCATGCTCCGTGCTATAAAAATTTAGCTTGCAAGTATCAAAGAAGCTAAAACTGCAATAATTTTTATAGAAATAAGTAGATGTGGTAAACATTTCACTTTAGGTACTAAGAATTTGTGGAATAGGATATAATTTATGTCAAACCAATCAAATGGGTATATTTATGAAGGCCTGAATTTGATCAAACAAACAGGTTGAAGGTTGCACGCATCGTTTTGACAAATAAAATTTCATAGCCTTTTTATTTTAAAAGACGATATTGTCAAACTAGAAAATGCATCCCGAACTGCTAAGTTTTACCTTCTTACCAATAATTTTATTACAAAACTCATGTCTGAACTCCCGTCTAATGATTTGCTTTCTTATGTTTTACATTGTTTGCGTACCAGCTTCACCTACAGCAATTGCGACAGATGCGGTGGCAACGACTGCTTCTCTTTTATGATGCATCAAATGCGTCCTCCGTTTTTACTATTTTTAGTTGATGTGTCGTTGTGCATAGGTAATTTATTTATCAAGTTTTAGTATTTATATTTTGCCGACTTTACCTATTAACTAACACTAATGGGCAGTGTACCCGATCAATTGTAGGTTCGTTAGTAAGTAGGGTGTCTATCACTAAGAGTGAGCGTTAATACTTAAATCTATCAGTATTTTAGTTATCTATGTTAATTTATCCTAGTTAATTCTACTTAAACCTAAACTAACGCAAAGGGGATTTTTAGCCTGAGAGACTGGCATGAGTTTTGGTTTAACTAATATAAATGATGATAATTAACACACACAAGCAGATAAACAAACGATAAAAGAAGCAGTCAAGCCTAATGTAAGGAAAACATATTAGCCAGTTTAATCTAATAGTTTAACATAATAAAACGCATGTATTTTTTATGAGTGCAAGGATTATTTTACTTCGTTGGTGATATATCATTCTTAAGCTTAGGTGGGACTTCTCCCTAAACTCTAGGTTTGTATTATAGTTAATCTTGTCAAAATTAACTTAAACCAATATAGATTGTTCACAGTTGATTATAATCTATCTAGAAGACAATATTGATGATTATATTGAAACCTAGCTCATTGAGGCTTTACTAACTTATTTCTTAATGACTATTTATATACTAGTAGTCCACTGTCCAAATCTTCACCTAAGGAAACAGAACGTTATGTGTAATCCTAAGTCACCGCTTAGTCTACCTATTCACTTAACCAAAGGCGAAGACCGGTCATTAATATTGTGATCATATTACTCTAGATATATAAACGGTTATATGTAGTTCTATCCCGGACTCTATCTAACGTGATATTTGTATTCCTAGTTCCAGTTTAATGATAGGTTAAACACATAACGAGTATGAAGTGATACACATAATCAACACGCAACGAATAAGTAAACAATCAATATAAACAAACCAAACATTAAATTATCATAAACATGGCTAATACCCAAAGGTATTAGCCAATAGTCATTGTAACAATACACAAATTCATAGATGAACGATTAAAGTACATAAACGTAACACTAACTGAACGTGTATAGTGGAGTGTAGAGATTGCAAGGGTTTTCCTATGAATTGGAACACTTTGCAGGACCTTATTGCTTCTTTAAATCGCTTAGAAATCGAACTTGGTGGTTAAAAGCATACTGAAAACCGAGTTTTAGGTTTTCTATTTATAGGCTCTGGAAAAAGGTCGATACGCCATATTGAAAGGGTTCAATACGGCGTATTAGGGTAACTTGGCGTGGGCTCCACGATTATTATATTCTATAATATTCATAAACCGTCACTGAATACGACGTATGGGTCTTCTGGATACGGCGTATTCCTCTCTTCTTGTCACGGATGTCTTGTGAAGTTAGGGCACAGATACGTCGTATCTTCTTAATGGATACGGCATATTGAGGTATAACCTATTTGTTCTTCTTTGTTGACCAAAGTATTATATACGGCGTATCGTTGATGTGGATGCGGCGTATTCTTCAAAGTCAGGCAATGGTCTTTTAGTTCGTCAAAGTCTTGGATACGGCGTATTCTTCTAGAATGATACGGCGTATAGGTTTTGAGAATCAGTAGGCTTTATTGAACTCTTTGTTTGTGCTCCAAAATGCGTGTCTTTTACTAACTTTCACCAAATGCTCGATAATTATTGCAATTAACAAATATAATCAATTAAGTTCTAATTCTTATATAAAAGAATGTAAAACAAGCAAAAAAGGCAGGATAAATGATGCTATAACATAGATGTTATTTGATGTCATCAAATATCCCCCCACTTGAATCCTACTTGTCCTCAAGTAGACTTTAGAATTTTTCTTATAAAAATGTATTCCAAATGAATGTTTAGGATTTTTCCTAAAGCATTTTATTCAATTACTAGCCCACTACCAAACACCTCACGAAATAGGAAATAAAAACACTCAAATCACTCAACTAATCTATGTGGTAATATTTAGTAATTCTCATAATTGCTCGGTCGTGACGAGTATTCTATCATAAGCTTGGCAAGGATACACTTCTCCACCACTAAATCTAAGGAGTAACAAGTCTAAAAAGGTAAATTGGGTTAAATGATAAGGTTCAAGGGTTGATCATTCTTTTTAAATCGTCTGTCAGATACAATATTCCAAGAAAGGAAACAAAAACCACACTATGCCACGCCCCAAAATTCATGTCAATGGACTCTTGTGAACGGCTTACTTCCTTAACTAGCTAAATAAGCTAAAGAATAGGACTAAGTAATATTTTCCAACAGTAATACACCAACAAGGGCGACAAAATCACAAATGCACGCCCAAATTCATGACCGCGACACTTGTGATTGCTCACTCTCTCATTCGAGCAACCTAAAGGTTAAGATGAAGAATGATATAGGGTAGGGGTTGAGTAATCTTTACCAATAGTAATATACCAACAAGGGCGACAAAATCACACATACATATTTAAATCCATGAATGAGACATATGTGATTGCTCATTCCCTCATTCCAGTAAAACCAAAGGTTAGGGATTAGGCATGGGAAACATATATAATTGGTGTAAAATAAAGTAACAAAACAGATAGATTAAGTCCAACAAATAAAGAATAATGTTGCTAGCTACTTTCCCAACCATACCCATGAAAAAGACACAAATCATAGACTAACTCACGCTTTAACACGGAAACTCACGCTTTAGTAGACACGAATTTGACTCAAACATGTCTTGATCATCCATACTCAACTCTCCATAAAAATAACCTAGTTGGCGTTCCCGTAATGGCGAACTCCCAATCATCCGTAATATAATATACAACAATAGTGGCGATATCTACTACTTGATACAAAAAAAATACATAGTTGGTTTATATTGCGACCAACTTGAAATAATATATAACAAAACTTTACATCGTTGGTTTATAGCACGTACCAATGAATAATCAATCATCTCATAAATAATAAAATCGGTTAAGTTTAGACGAATTGATCTCTCCTTTCTTTTCTCTTTTACCTTTCTTTTTGTATTGTTCTGTTTTTTTGATTTTTCTAAAAACTAGAAAACGAAATAAGGGTGTATAATTTCACCACTTCACAATCATAATAAATCGGGATAATATATCCGTAAAGCTCTTGACTCAAAAATAAAAATAATAGTAAAAGTAGTAAAAACACACGAATAATAAAAATAAACTACTTTCACATTCCCTATTGCAATGTGCAAATCCTAACCTAACCAAAGATAGAAAATACGCACACAAACACATGAAGTACATACTTTTACACTAAGCAACTAGGAACTAATTAAATCTATAGGGTGGGCTAAGGTTTAAGGAAACACATTTAGTGGTGTAACAAACGAAAAGAATGGCTCATAAGGTTTTTCTAGCGGTATATTACTCTAAAGATGAGAGTAAACAAAAGGGGTTTATATGAGGGTTAACTAACCAGTGTGGGTAGTTAATAACACAATATGTATAGGCTTTTTGGTGTAATCCTAGAAATTTACCAATCTGGATAGGTGACTCTAAAATACTTATTATGGTAGTCTCAAATAGTATACCAAGCCAAGTTCTAAAGTTTAATACAGTCATCTATAAAATAAACAAAGTTCAAAAGTTTAGTATTTTTTATAATTAATCCTTTTTAAAATTAACTACCCAAGTTTACAATATTAAAACAATTAATTTTACAAAAAGGCTAAGATCCTTATTGAGGTTCCACCAATACATCAGTTGATCTGCTAACAATGTTAGATTTATTAGGTAGGTGGCGTTCACCAATTGCAAGACAAGTGAAACTCTTAGATCCTTACGGGACTCATGGCACTAGTGAACAAGCTACTATTGTCAAGCTGACATGTTTAGTCTCATCTTTGCCTCGGGTTAAGGATCTCACATGCTTAACTCGATTAAGTCATCCAATTTGAGAACATGTGAAAATATATTGAGGTCTTACGCATAAAGAATAGTCACATTAGGTTACAATTCACCTACGTCTCACGCAGTGTGAAAAGTAATTACAAGTGATCTCAACAATTAGACGGCATGACTTAAATTTGTGACGGGTATAAAAATTGACAAATAGGTGATCAAAAAGTGTGTACGAGGAAGCATGCATCCATCCTTCGTAGCACAAGTTAAAAACCATTCTTAACTTAAGTCTAATCATTGTTTTAATTTTATGTGTGTCAAGTTGTCCATTTTAAAGACTAATATATAACCTAAGTGTAAGAAATATTAGTTTGGACAATACATAAAATAAATAACAAACATAACAATTATTTATATAAAACAAAGATTTAGTTTCAAATCATATTTAAACTTTAAACTAAATCAAGGATTTAGTCATAAAAAATGGTTTGTGACATATATAGAAAGCAAATAAACAAACACACAACCACAAGTATGCAAAGCGCAACCGGGGAATAAACCTATGCGTGGTCCCGTGAGCCATCACAGGAACCAATGAGTCAACTAAAGACAATTCAAGACAACCACAAGGAGGGCTCCCACTTTATCCAAGATCTATCAAAAGCAATTGGAACCTTAAGTGAACACCATTCCACAATCTCCCAGAAATTTTTAGCTGACTTCAAGGGCCTGAAACTCCTAGAAGATTCTCCACCAAGTGATGAGCTCTATGGTGAAGAGATTTGTAGCCCCATAGATTGTGAACACAGCAAAACCACATTTCAGCCTTATAACTCAACATAGAAAACCAATGTAGAGATTGACTTTTAGTGACATGGTCACTTCATGCAGCTTTTGAAATTGACTTATAAGTAGCCTTTAAACTCTTTCGCTATTCTCATTCCAGCAATGGTTTACCAAATCATTTAGACAAATAAGTCCACTTTACCTATCATTAGACCTACTGTAATTGAGCCCAAACAATGGAGAGTACAAAACACCAATAGAAAACATACGAAAATAGAAGCCGAACACAACGCATACACCTAAAAACTCATAAAATAAAACGCAAATACATATCGAATCAATTCCAACTAGAACTGGTCTAGGATGTTTCATCAGCATTTGACTACGAAACACATAAGACATAGCTTCATAGTATATAATATGTATAACAATGTGTGTATTGGCTAAGTCCATGGCCAAACATGCATTTATTATTCCCAGAAACAAAAGAAATGACAAGCCTTACAATTTATAAGCAACAAAATCAAAGAAATTAATTGACAGGAATTAAAACCTCGATTGGTACGTGTAACCTATGGTCTTAGGATCTTAAAACATCATTTTTAATACCTTTTAATAATCATATTATAACAGAAAATAATGCCAAAAGGGCTGTTTTAGAATTAATTCATGAATCATCCCAAAATACGCGATTT
This sequence comes from Tanacetum coccineum, assembly GCA_026074375.1. Taxonomy (NCBI): domain Eukaryota; kingdom Viridiplantae; phylum Streptophyta; class Magnoliopsida; order Asterales; family Asteraceae; genus Tanacetum; species Tanacetum coccineum. The sequence continues at coordinate 30,507 of BQNB010022757.1, read as the reverse complement.
TGGCCATAATACACGTACCCGATAACAGTATCAATATAAGTATGCGTAACCTGTGGATATAGGATCAAAAATCACAAATTTTAATACCCTTTAACAAAACCTCAATGTGTACCTTACTTTCATCAGAAGGAATCTCTAAGAAGTGATCAAATCTAAGAATTGCAAAAACCAAATCAAATTTATTTATTGAATTTTTTTAGTTTATTAAGCTTATGGGAGCAAAAAGCCACAATTAACCTCTATGAGCTCTAAAGGGATCCAACTACTCCACGCTTAGCATCTACCTTATATTCAACTCTATCATTTTTCATTCTTTGCAAAATCTTAAAGTCTTGCAAACGCTTAGTCTCGAAAGCTAAGGGAAAGCTAGAGTGAAACACTCGGTCAAGTCAAAATCTCCCTCTAGTTCTATGCGCTACGATATAGGACACCTCCTTGTTTTAGGTCATTATACGATGAGTTCAATGTAAATCCACTATTTATTTTTAGTAGTGTACGTGTTTGCTTTTAAATCGTAAACATTAAGTTAAATTGCGTAAGCTAAAAATTATCATTCAATATAAACGGGCATCAAACAATTAAATGTTTAGCAATCAAGCGAAGTGTTTAAGTACTTATTTGGAGATAATATTAACTTATGCATATTGTAATTTTAATTGGTTACGTAAAGTGATTTTTTACGTTTCGCGATAAAATATCGTTGATTTGCAGTTACCGAACCACCAACACTTTTCTACGACCTTCAACTCATACCCACAAATTATACACCAATACTCCAATTTTACAAAAGATCATCACCTTTAAGCATAGTGTCCATGTATTAAATAGGAAAAGAACCAAGAAAATATCTAGCAAACACATTCCTAGAATTCATGGGATGTTCTCACTCTTAGGGAACCAAGAACTCCACCTAGCTAAGTCTTGACCAAGACTTTCCTTATTTCCCTCATCATGTCTTTCATGCATCTAGTCTTGTAGTCTCAAGTCCTAGGAGTATATAAGCTAGCAACTAGAGAAATAAACACACACTCTTCATTTCCTTGGTAAAAAGTTCACAAAACACTCTCCTTTTCCCTCTCCATACCCACACCCCAAATCCAAAACATAAAAACCATCCATACAAATTTTATTTACCATATTTCCTAGTGTTCCTACATCATATCTAAGATAACCCAAGAAGGTTTGAAGGTTTGGTTTAAGGTTTACAAGAGTTAAGCAAGCAAGATTCAAGATTAGGGTTTTGCTTAGAATTAGGGTTTTCAAGTGTTGAAAGCTAGGGTTTGTTTGCTAAAAAATGGTTTAGATCTTATTGATCATCATCATACATCATATTAAGATTATCTAAAAACCTTAATCTCTTTACATTTATGATTTTATGTGTATATAACGGTTATATAGTTAATCACCATCTAGGAAAAGTATTAACTTGTAAAATGGATTTTTTACACTTGTTTATGGTTTGGTAAACTTTTACATATGATATATGGATGTTAAAATCATGTTATAATGGAAGTATAAGTATTGTACATGTGTGGTTTATATATAAAAAGTATATATAAACAAGTTACCTTCCAAGTATACTTATATAAAGTCATGGACAAATAAGTATTTAGACATATGGATCTTGTGATTCTTGGACAATCTTTGGACAAATGAAGGACTAAGGACCCTAAGTATGTAAGATACATGGTATATATGATTGTAAAGGACTTGTAACAAAGTGGTTAAACTAAAAAGTTATAAAAACAACTTTTAAACACATTTTGAGAAGTCAACAAAAAGGGGCTGTTTGAATTCGAATTTTAAGGCATCCATTTTATATTTTTATAAAATACTACATGTCACAAGGATCGTGGGCATGTAGAGAACTCGAAAAACCAATTTATAACGAAGGAGATACGCTAATTTTAAGTTATACGTTAATTAAACGCGTTTATAAAAGAAATTTTATAAAAACCAATTACTATTCACATCTAATGAAAATGTATACATATTTTTATCAGTTAGTATATAATTTTAGGATTTCAAAACAATAAGGATCATAATTTTTGGATTAATAACAAAGGAGTTATGTATTTTTCACGTTTACGACAATAAATACTTTTATAAAACTAATTTTATAAAAGTTATTGTTCATCTCAGACATGAACATTTTGAAAACATCAATAATTAGATAAAACTTTTAATTACAAAGACGTGCTCGAAAGAATCACTAAAACGAATCTAAAAAAGAATAAGATACGACATTTACGGTTTTACGTTAATTATATGTTATAAAATTAAGCTTATAAACTGGTTATGAAAGTAAAAATCACTATTCACCAGGGGATTTAAAAATATGAAAATGTAATATTTTGATACATCGACTTAATACAAGAACATGAACATAAGAAACATATCAAACGGGCTTAAAACGAGAAAGATACGCACTATTTTATACTTGTGCACTATTTCCTGGAGTTGAATAGTGTTTGTTCGTTTTTAATAATAAATTTTTGCGAAACATTTAGTTTCATTTATATAATATTTTGTACATGTCCTAAACTTTATTAATTATTATTTTACAATAGGAGACAATATGAATTATTTATCGCGATTATACGAGTAATGTATATTACACAACGGAAGAATCGCCTTATCAAAAGCTATTTAAATATTTTTTCTCAAATTCAGAGAGAGAGATGGTGATGTAGCTATATAGAATTAGATGTGGTATGTAGTTATTCAAAGTACTAGGATCATCGTACCTATAATTGATAGGTTGCATTCGGGCGTAATTTGTGAACGCTTTGTTTCTTTGGGATTTACATTGTATAAACTCTTTTCCAGATCGAGGTGAGTTTCATCAGCCTTTGTCTTTACATTTTATTATATTTTATATGTTTTGGGGTGAGACATGCTTTAGTTTTATATTTGGGGCGTTAAGTGAACATTTCATATTTAAATTGATTACGTGTTTGCCTAAGTAGCGATAGTACCCCAATTTGCCCACTATCATGACACTTGTAAACATCATTGGAGGGTGAGCGTGAATGTTATAAATAGATCTATTTGGGGGTGACGCCCCCGTTCGGGTGATTAGCTATCACTGGTGTCGAAACTACCGAGCCAACGAACGTATACCATGTCGGATTTGGGATGTTCTGGGTTAGAACATCATCATAGGCAATGTAGGCAATTTATATTGCAATTCATTTATGTCGAGATTCAGTGTCATAAGCTTAGGAAAACGTAATTACATTTTTGTGATGTTTACATTTAATGTATTATCACGGGGGAATCTTGCAGTCCTACACTTATATAATTCACAAACATATGAATTCACCAACATTATTGTTGACGTTTTAAAACATGTTTTTCTTAAGAGGTCAATAAGGCACGAGGTGCAAGGGATACATTGGTGGTCGTTATTTTGGAAGTCATTTGCATTAAAGATTTGGTTGCATTACATTTTGGAGAAGCATTTGTTATGAACTAGAATCTTTGTATAATTTAACAACGAATAAGTAAAGCTTCGGGCTGTTGTATCAAACATTTTGCTAAATCCAATGTATCGGTTTTAAACGACACTTTTAAAGGTCGTTCTTATATATCTTGTGCTATTGATCTATGAAGTAACGCTCCCAAACCCATATTCCGCTGCGACCCAATTTGGGGGTGTTACAGATTGGTATCTAGAGCCAAGGTTATAGAGAACCAGGTCAAATGTTTTTGCTGGACTATAACCGTTTTTAAACATTGCATTCATACAAAGGGGTTTTCATGGGACATACATGCACTAGTTGTTTGCATTAGTTAGTTTTACATGATGCATATACGTGTTCATATTATAGTACGTACGTTACTATGAGGATCTTATGTATATATACAAAGATGAGTTTGCATTATTTCGCACATACTCTACATTTATTTATATAAGGGTTATTTGTATAAATAGGGAAACATTTCTTTAGGCAAGGTAGCACTATAAGCTCGTAGGTCCTAAACGCTACCTAAACATTAAGCTATCGAATATGATATCTTACCATCATTCATTTATGCCATGAGCGCATATTCATATTTACCATACCGGTCTTATATAATATACTTATATAAGTTAAGTTTTGCTCGTTGCAAGCAGTCATGTTTTCACCATCGACGGTTACCTACACGTCTGTCTATATTAATTCCGAGCCATGGAGATTCCAGTGAGTTTCTGATGAGGAGCTAGAGGAACCAATAGAGGATCAGCCTCTACCTATTGATGCCTCACCTACAGCCCTATCACCGGGCTACATTGCTGACTTTGATCTGGAGGAGGATGAGGAGGACGAGGTGGAGGAGGAGCACCTAGCTCCAGCCTACCCTTCTGATGTACCTATAGATGATCATATCCCCTCAAGCTGAGAATACAGAGGCATTTGAGACTGATGAGTCTGCTTCTACACCACTCACCTCTCCACACCATATCATCTTGTTTTCTGAGACCAAATCCCGTGCAGTACGGATGTCTATTTAACACCATACTCCACGATCACCATCTGCTGAGGCATGCATTACTGAGTTTGTTGCTGCACTACCTTCATCATCACTACCACCATCAGTATCACCACCACCAGAGAATATTAAGTCACTTAAAGATAACATAAGAGGCTAGTATCTAGAATCTTGAGAAGCACCCTGGCCCATAGACAAATAGATTTGTCAGTGTAGCTCTACTAAACTTGAGTAATACTCGGTTGGTAGCGTTAATGAAAATCTTATACTTTTTTACTCAGGTAAAACGATGTATTAAGTATTAACCTACGCTGTTGGTTATGATCATGCTACTGTATGATGTGGATTTATTTATGCCATGGTTGTTGTCATCTTATATCTCTGCATGACGTGGTCTCACCTTACATATATGTTGTTATCATAGAGTGTCATAATTTGTCCTTGGATGAAACTTCATATACATTTTATTCCCTGTGATCTTCAAGAAATGATGATAACTGTTAATCAAGGGATGAGTGTTAAGGGAATTGAGGGGGTTGTAGCCTAGCGAGTGGCTAATGCTATCGAGGCTATTGCTATTTATAAGACAAAAACCAACATGGCCCGCAAGTCAATGAGCCAGACCGAACGACAAGAAGACAAGGTAGCAGAGAATGCTAGCAACAAGAGGAAGTGGGAAGGTAACCACAATGGAAGCTCGAGCCAACAAAACAAAAGGGCATAAGGTGCCTAGAGCATACACTACTAGACCAATCAACAAGAAGGCATATGTTGGATATCTACCTCTGTGCAACCAGTGCAAATTTCACCATAATGGATTGTGCACTGTAAAGTGCGAAAATTGCAAGAAGGTTGTCCACATAACCAAAAATTGTAGAACACCTACTACTGCTAGGAATCAACGAGCTCTCACCTGTTATGAGTGTGGAAGTCTAGGACACTACAAGAGTAATTGTCTAATAGTGAAGTTTCAGAACCGTGTGGACATGTACTGGAAAGGAAAAGCTCGTAGAACACTAAAGCGGCCACGACATCTAACATTAACATCTAATGAGAGACCTATTACCTAGTAAAACTTAAGTTTGAACTATCGTAGATCTCATTGTACTCCCTCTTAAATTTTCGTTGTACTGAACGATTTCAAATTATCTATCAAATCTATGTATTGTGAAATTTCCGCCAATCTACTCCAATTCTCTAATTATTCATACAAACCACTTACTAAATCATTATGAATTTATGAAACATATCACTATCACACAATAAACTATTTTGTTGTCCCTCATAAACTATTTCCATGGTCAATTTTCAAAACTATGTTATTATCAATTCATAAATAATTTGTTACCACAACATAAACTCCTTACTATTACATTATGAACTGTCACGTGATTCCTTCAAAACCTATTTTGATACCATCTCATAAATTTTTTTAGTATCGCCTCATAAACAAAGTAGATGTCATTAACAAACTACCTTACTATCGATTGATAAACTATCATTTTATAAACCATTTTACTATCGTTGACAAATTATCTTACCATCGTTCAATAAATTAACATTTTATAAACTATTCACAATCATTTCACAAATACCTTATAAATTACCTTCTTGACATCTTGTATACTATTTTGCAATCACCTTAAAAACTACGTTACTATCATTTCATGAATTATCTTGTTCTTACCTTATGAAACCATTTTTCATCACATAAATTATTTTATTGACACCCTATGAGTCATTTAGCTATTGCCTTGTAAACCATCATATGATTTCTCTCAAACCATTTTACTGTCATCCTATCAACAACCTTACATCCACCTTGTGAATCATTTTGTCATCTTATAAAACTCTTTGATACTTCTTTATACATAACGCAATTTTGATGAAAATGAGCATCGCATTGTTAGCCCTCAAATATACATAGCCTGATCACCTATGTATAATTCAGGAAGGACCATGCCATGCTGAGAGTAGTCACCCTGTAACATTTTTCAATAAATCCATTTTTACTTACATCTTTTGAAAAACAAGTTTTGTGTGCGTATTTCCCGTAAAACTGCATTTACTTTCAGGAAATCAAATTAGTAACTAAGCAACTAAGCAGACCTTTACTACTCCATCTACTAAAAAAGTTGACATCATCTTATACCAAATCCTAAGCCGAAAATGCGAGACATATCACTAGTCGCCCTAGGGACAATACGGCTATCAAATTTGCTCGCCCATTAGAGATTTGTTACTAAATCATTCCATTCAGAACATCGACCTGGATGGCCGTAGAACTTGGAAGTTTTTCGTCATAAAATTGGTAGGGATTGGTTTGTCATGTAACAATAGCCATAAAGCTTATGCCGAGAAGATCATTCGTATTCCTTGGGGAAGTGAAACCTTAATTATCCATGGTGACGGAAGTGACAACAGAAACGGGTCCCGATTAAACATCATCTCGTTAACCAAAACCCAAAAGTACTTGCAAAGAGGATGCCATGTATTTTTGGTACATGTTACCACAAAGGAGGCCAAAGACAAGTCGAAGGATAAGTGACTTGAAGACGTACCAATTGTTCAAGATTTTCCTAAAGTATTTCCTAAGGACTTGCCGGGTATTCCACCAGCCTGACAATTGGGAATTTTCGAACGATTTGATATCTGTTGTGGCACCTGTAGCAGCAGCGCCCTATTTCTATTAGCACCGTCCTAGTGAAAGAATTGTCAGAATCAACGAGGAACTTTCCGATAAGGGCTTCATAAGACCCTGTTCCTCACCTTGGGGAGCTCTGGTCTTGTTTGTCAAAAAGAAGGACGGATCATTCTGGATGTGCATTGACTACCAGAAATTGAATAAGCTGACGATGAAGAATCATTATCCTCTCCCAAGGATTATATTTTTGATCCAACTAAAAGACCAGTGTTTATTCGAAGATAGACTTGTGATCGGGTTATCATCAGCTTAGAGTACGAGAAGTGGATATTCTAAAAACGGAATTTAAGACTCGGTATGGTCATTACGAGTTCCAAGTGATGCCATTTGGTTTAACAAATGCACCTGTAGTATTCATGGAGACTCTCATGAACCGTTGTGGCAAACACAAACTAGAATAAGTTGTAATTTATCTTTATCGACGATATAACTAATTTATTCAAAGAAAAGAAGGATCATGAAAAGCATCTCAAAAGCAATTTCTAAATTTGCTTAAGAAGGAGGAGTTGTACGCTAAATTCTCTAAATGTGAATTTTAGATTCCCAAGGTATAATTTCTCGGCCACGTGATTGATAGTCAAGGCATTCACGTGGATCCCGCCAAGATCAAATCCATAAAAGATTGGGCATCTCCTAAGACCTCCCAACAGAATTTGTTACTGGATTTTTAAGGTCCCCCCCTTGACCGGTTACTAATAAAGAATCATTGAAAGGAATTTCAAAAATCGCTTAAGTCCAATGACCAAACTACACTCAAAGAAGGTCGCCTTTGAATTGGGTGACAAGCAAAGCAGCTTTTCATATAAATATACATTGAAGCATAAGTTATGTAGCCAAACCCCATCTTAGCTTCTCCCCCAAGGAGCTGAGAAATTTATTGTTTATAGCGATGCGTCACATAAAGGATTGGGTGCGGTATTGATGCAAAACGAGAAGGTGCTTGCTTATGCATTACGACAGCTAAAGATTCATGAGAAAAAATATACTACCTATGATTTGGAACTTGGTGCAGTAGTCTTTGCTCTAAAGATTTGGAGGCACTACTTGTATGGAACCAAGTGTAAGGTGTTCACAAATCATAAGAGTCTATAACACATACTTAACCAAAAGGAGTTGAATATGAGGCAACGTCTTGGTTGGAGTAGCTCAGTGAAACAATTGTAGATTTGTTATCACCCGGGGAAAGCAAATGTTGTTGCTGATGCTATGAGTAGGAAAGAGCGAATTAAACCGTTAAGAGTCCGAGCCTTAGTAATGACAATTGGTTTGGATCTTCCCAAACAAATCTTGGATGCTCAGACCGAAGCACAAAAACCAGATAATCTTAAGAACGAAGATGTAGATGGTATGATCAGGAAGGATATACCGAAGGAAAAGTTAGAACCCCACGCTGACAGAACCTTATGCTTAAACGGCAGGAGTTGGTTTGCAATGTATGGGACTTGAGGACTGTGAACAGCACAGTCCTACAAATCAAAATACAAACATCCATATCGGGTTATTACAAGAATAACCAAGACATGAAAAAGCTATATTAGTGGCCTAATATGAAGGCTAACATCGCCACCTAAGTTAGCAAATGTTTGACGTGTGCTAATGTCAAGGCTGAACATAAAAGACCATCGGAATTGTTGGTACAACCCGAGATACCTCAATGGAAGTGGAACAATACCACTATGGATTTTGTCACAAAGCTTCCTAAATCGTCGCAAGGTTATGACACCATTTGGGTGATTGTTGACCGACTTACTAAGTCTGCAATCTTTACGCCAATGAGAGAAACTGATTCCATGGAGAAATTTGCGAGAATGAATCTAAATGAGGTAGTCACAAGGCAGAGAATACCTATCTTAATCATTTATGATCACGACTCTAGATTCGCGTCAAATTGCTGGAGATCACTTCAGAAGGCTTTGGGTACTAACTTGGATATGAGTACTGCTCTGTACCATCCGCATACTGATGGACAAAGCGAGAGGACTATCCAAACTCTCGAGGATATGCTACGTGCTTATGTAATCGACTTTGGAAATGGTTGGTTGAGACATTTGCACTAATTTGAATTTTTTACAACATCAGTTATCTACACTAGAATCAAGGCTCACCAATCGGCAACTTTACGGACAGAAGTGTCGTTTCACCACTGTTTGTTTTTTTTTTTGGGCCGAGGTCGGACAAGTTTAACTCACCGGTCCAGAAATGGTCCAGGAGACAACTAAGAAAGTCATTCAGATCAAGCAAAGATCAAGCCTCTCTTAATGAAACCAAAAAAGAGTTCTACGTATCGACTTAAAGCGTAAGCCGATGGAGTTCCAAGTTGGGGATAGAGTTATGCTCAAAGTTTCACCTTGGAAAGGGGTCGTACGTTTTGGCAAACGGGGGAAGTTAAACCCTAGATATGTTGACATTCAAGGTACTGGAAAAGGTTGGATCCATTGCTTACAAGCTTGAGCTTCCTCAAGAGTTGAGCAGAGTTCACAATACATTTCATGTATCCAACCTGAAGAAATGTTATTCTGACGAACCATTAGCCGTTCCATTGGAAGGACTCCATGTGGATGACAAGCTCCGTTTTGTGGAGGAACCGTAAGATTCATGTTGAGAGGTCCAAACGGTTGAAGCAAAGCCGAAACCCAATTTGTCAAGGTTCGATGGAACTTAAGTGAAGGTCCTGAGTTCACATGGGAACGTGAAGACCAATTTCAAAAGAAGTATCCGCATCTCTTCACTAAACCCGTACCTTCATTTTATTGGTCACGTAAAAGGCTTACGTTTTGCAATAAAATACATTTAGACACACCTCGAAAATACCTAGACTTACCTAGACTCAAACCAATAACCACTGTTAAACCTTAAATACAAAATTAAATCAATTCTTGTGTTAAAAGCCTATGTTGGCCGAATAAGGGGACTAAAGCAACAAGAAAATCTCCTAATGATCCCTAAGTACTTGTACAACCCATGTTTAATTAAAATATGTACAATATGTTCCTAGTTAGCATATTACCCAATGGTTAATAACCATTTTACTCCCTTTTATGCCTTGATACCTGCGGAATACACACAAACCACCCAAGCAAATCTTGCATAATCTTGTACATCACAAAACTCATTAATACATGTACTTAAGAAAGCCAAAACTACCTTTAAAACCACCAACACATGTACTTAAACTACCACTCTTAGCTAGCAAAGGGACACGGTTTTAGGAAGTGGTATGGAGATAATCCTCCTATAAATATAGAGACTTACAACTAATAGTATTTCCACACTCACACATTTAACAACACCCTAGCAAAAACCAACCTTGTTGCTCTATTTGTTTCGGGTCACCACAGCCGTGACACTATCCATACAAACACGACATCATACTAGTAGTCATCAAGCTAAGGTTATACGTTTAAGGGTTTGAAAGCAAGAAAGATTTAGTTTAAACTAAGGCTTGGGGTATACAAGTCGAGTTTCCATACGACTACACGACACACACGTTCAAGAAGCTAGGACCCTTGTAAGTGTCTTAGCCTACATTCATATTCAAGTTACATGTTTGCTTCATGTGTCATAAGGCACGGTTATTATGTGTTAACAAGCTAAACATGGGTCGTACATAGCATGACACAACCCATGTCTACATCTTACAATATACAACATATATAGACTTGTGTGGTGACCTAAAAGCCATAAGGCACGTAACAAAGATCTTGTGTATAAGCATGAATGTTTAAATATGACATGCACACATAAAATATTTAACCGAGAGGTTTGATAACTCGTTTGGAAATAAAAACACTTTCATGTCACGTATCATAATACTTAACAACTCGTCTTGCTCAATAAAGGATGTGTACACTATAGTATATGCGAACTAGAGTTAGTACTGCTAGCAGAAGTTAGTACTGCTAGCAGAGTTAGTACTGCTAGCATATTGTTAATAATGCTAGTGTATTAATAATATTGTTTTTGACATTCCTGAACTTAAGGGACTGTTTGGAACTCATAAGAACCTAAAATGTTATTTTTGTAAAATAGAGGGACTAAACGTATCAATATGGAAACTCAGGGGTGTAAACAGTAAATATTACATTTTAAACTATAAGGACTGTTTTGGCCAATAATAAAAACCTAAGGGTATTTTATAGAATTAAGTGATTTAAATAAACACTTATGGTATCAGACTTGTCGTGATATAATACGGATACTTATATAACTAAAGTCACGCGAATGATAAATAGGTGTATTTATTATTAATACTTAAACACCTTGTAAACTTAAAAGTATATAGTCGTACACCTTCCCAAGAGCAAATGAGGAAAATGAATACAATAAACGTGCACTACAACATAAGTGATAACAATATATATATAAACTAGCAAATTTATTGTGGTTTATGCATTGAGTCGTTAGCCTAAACTTGTAGACTAAGACTGACCGTATTTACTTAGGTACTTGACGGTGTGATTCATTCGCCATACTTGGATATAATTATCATTTTCAGAGGATGGTATGTGCTTAATTACACATACCATTTTCCATTAAAGACGGACTTAAATGACTAAAAACATACCAAAATACTTTGTATTTATATGTTTTGCATTTGAATTGTGCAGGAACGGATATTCAAAAAGAAAGCCAAAAACAAACAAAACCAAGCAAGGGATGGAAAAGACCAAAGCCAAAGTCAGTCAAAGTCAGAAACACCTGTAAACTCAAAGTAATACATCAATCTCTTCCTAATATATCTCATTCCTATATTAATGAGATAATTCTAGAATATAACTATAATTCCTTAATTACAATAATCACGTCTATAATTAAGATCAGCAGATTCTATATCTGTCAGCAGAAATGAGAACATAACCAGCAGGAACATAATCAGCAGGAATGCTACTTGAACTGCCAGCAGAAACCACTTAGTGCCATCAGCAGAAACGAACATCTCTAACAGCAGAAACGACACTTGGTCTTTTTCAATAATTCCCAACAATCTGTAACCTAGCAGATTAATAGTAATCAAAGTTCTATTTTATTCATTGTTCTTCTTAGCAATATAAGTTAGTGTCCGCATAACTTATATTGTTCATAGTCATTGTTTCTCTTGTAGTTTGTTTGGATCTATCCAGATAGGCTACCACCCTTAACAGGCTAGAAAGATCAATTCAAATTGGGATCAACAATCTATTTGGGATTGACATCCCCATCCAGGTGAGTAGCTCTCACTGGTGTCACGGAGTGAACCAACGGATGTATACCATGTCGGATTTGGATATTGCGGGTTAGAACATCATTCACGGGCAATATTGGCAAATTTATTGCATTCATATATGTCGAGCTTCAGTGTCATGAGCTTAGGAAAACGTAATTACTTTTTATGATGTTTGCATGTGTTGCTCAATCATACACTTGGAAATCTTGCGGTCCTACAATTGATTTACATAAACCTATGAATTCACCAACTTTATGTTGACGTTTTAAGCATGTTTTTCAGGTCAATAAGGCACGAGGTGCGATGATACATTGGAAGTCAATAATTGAAGAGTCAACACTTAAGATTTGGGGTCTTATTACATTTTGGGGACAATTGTTATAAACCAGAATCTTTATTTATATTGTTGAACAATTTAAAGCCATGGGCTTATGTAACAAACAAGTATTTTGTTAATCCAATATATCTTTTTCAAACGACACGTTTAGTAGTCGTTCTTAGATCTTGTGCTATTGATCCATAAAGTAACGCCCTCGGATATTCAACATTCCGCTGCGTACTCAGATTTGAGGGTGTTACAACATGCATCCTAATCCATGGATTCTTAAACACAACCATTCTACATGCAAGTATATATAAAAATTAAACAATATGAAAACTAGAAAAAGACTTACAAGATAATAAGAAAGTAATTGGATGATCAAAACCACAAACCCTTGTGGTCTTGGCGACTTGGCCGAACATAAGAACAAAAAAGGAGGGCCCAAACTTTGATTTTATATTCTAATATTGTTTAAAAACACTTAACAATAACCTTTTTGATGATCTTCTTGTACTCAATTAGATTGAAACCCTAAAAATTAAAAGTTTAATAAAATCAAGAAACCCTTTAATCTTGATGCATGGTGATTTTCTAGTGAATAAGATTGATTAGGGTTTAATGTAGGTTTGATTTAAAGTAGAATGGAAGTGATTTGATGAAGGTTTGATGATTGTGGTGATGGTTTCTTGTTGTTGCCGTTCGAACATAGAGAGAAGAGAATAAGCATGGTCTTTTTTACTGTTGTGTTATGTGTGTGTGTTTGATCCAGCTTATATCATAAAACAAAGAGGGAGTGGGCTAGGTAACTTGGGCTTGGTTTATATATAAAAAATATTAAAGAGTGTTTGGTTTTTGGTTTTGTTGGAGGAAATACAAATATAAGGGTGTGTTTGGTTTAGGATTTAGTAGGAGTAAAATATAATAAGAGGGTGTTTGGTTTCTAGTTTTGATGGAGCCTAAAACAATTAAAGAGGGTGTTTGGTTTATATGTTATGTTTATTTTTTTTATTTTTTTATTTTTATTTTCCTAAAACATTTATACCACAATATTTGTTTTAAAACACTTAATTGAAATATTAAAAATTGTAAAAATACTATTTTGACGCGGTTTCGGTCAAACGCGGATAAAAGATGAAAAATAATAAAATGAAAAATAAATAAGCTCTCGAAGCTAAAATATGGAATTATTGATTTCTCAACGTTAAAATGGATAAATATTCAAGGCACGCTTCGCAACTAGCTAAAACGACGATTTTCGTTAAAACGGCTAAAAAACAAAATAATAAATTCCTTAAAAATTAGAAATGGAATTTAGAGCTCGGTTAAAATATTGACCGTAAAATACGAGATGCTACATACCCGTAGAAAAGAAAAGCGATTCTAAGAAACTTGGCAGACAGATCCCCATAGGACAAAGGTTTTCTCCAAATAAGTCTTTCGCTGTGTATATGAAAACACCGCCTCCTAGATCTGGTCTTACATGGAAACCAACGGGTAAAATCTTTACTTATGTTGGTCTTAGGTAGATTCCTACTAGGAAGACTGTTGAAACTTGCATCAACACGAATGATAGTGCGTTTACCATTGGGAAAAGAAACATGTACTCCTAATACTATTATTTGTGCAAACTCGTCTTCTTTGAGTGCAGGTAATTCAATAGCTTCTGAACCCATTTCTTTAAAGGGTTAAACAAATGCAAATATCATACTATCTTCTACACTTGTTCAAACTTCAATTTTTGATTATTTTAGAAAAAATTTATAAAAACAAAATACAAAAACAGAAAATGTCCAAAAACAAATTACAAATTAAAAACTGAATAAAATACCAAAAAGAATCTTCTCGACATGTCTCTTGGCATCAATAATATTTAAGTACCTAGAAATGTCTACTAATATTGACACGGGTATGTAAATAAAGTTCGAACAAGAGTTTAAATTCTTTCAAAACATGTCTTCTAATTTTCTAATGGCTTATGTGCAAATCAGTACATAACCCGAACTTCAAATAAAGGAAAGTTTATCTTTAAAGATAACTTATCCTAACAATGAAAAGAGCAATCTTCTCGGACTTGAGCTTCTTATGTAAAACATTCAAAGTTTTGAGCTCAAGTTAATGACTTGTGTACTCATCAGTACACAACTCGGTTTTAAAGAAGAGAAAAGTATACGTTTCAGTGCGCTTTATCTTAAAAAGAAGAGAAATCTTCTCCGTCCTGAGCATTTTTTCAAAAAAATTCATGCTCAGGACACACGACTTCTAAGTAAATATCAGCTTCGGACTCGTTCTTCAAATAAAGCAAAGTGTTTACTCATGTACATTTATCCTTACAACGAGAAGATAACAACTTCTCGGACTTGAGCTAACACAAAACGTCAAATCAAAGATATTCAAAGTCTTTAGAGCTCAAGTAACATTGGTTTTCAAAACCGCTAAACACAATTTTTCAAGAATTTCTCAAAAGGTGTTTCAAAATATTTCAAATTTGTGTGTTCAACACTCCCTCTTCACGAAACTTTCAAAATTCGAATCATTTTTTATAAGTGGATTAATTTTTGAGGGGGAGTTTTTAAAACCAAAAGCCTTTAATGTTACATCTCATAAAAGTTAAATTTTATGTATCCAAAACATTCAGTGGAATTCAAAAGTGGAACTTAAATGTCAAACACAAGAGTATGTTATTGTGCGTTTATCTTTGGATAACGTCCACTAATGAACGGTTTAGCATACCAGTACTTATACCACGTATGTTATACCAAGGCATCTTAACTCCATAACTCAACATATTTGTGGTGTCTTATCATTTTCGCAAAAATGTCATATTTTCTATATGGTGACTCACATATATTGTTGAGGGGGAGCAATCAAAAAAATGTTCTATAATATTTTTCTTCCCACATGCTTTCAGAAAATGTCATTTTAATCCATTGGTATGAAAATACTAAGTGATTTAGTATTTTCACAGGGGGAAAAATGTGATTAAAATGTGATCTACATGAATGCGATCTTTAAAACTCAAGTTCAAACTCTTTTCTTCATGTCCAAAATAATTTTGAATATCAATGCACATTTGTAGGGGGAGCATTTCAAAAGAAAGAAACTTTCAAAGTGTCAAACGTTTTGATATTATATCAAACACTTTGATTGATTTTCAATGGTTCTATGGTTACGATCAAATACCCAACAACCTATTAATTCACAACGATTATAAAGTCATCAGGTGGTTAGGTTAGGTATTAGTCCTATGATCCAAGCAGAACTGAAGGGATCTACCTAAGGACACTCCATAGTTAGAAATAGTAGTCCTTAGGTATGATTTTGATATGAATGAGTAAAGAGAATAATGTTGACTAAGACATGAGCTAACACTGAAACAATCACAACAAGGTTTTAATAATGACGTCTTGGTAAACATTGAAGGGGTTGAAGAATGAAAAAGAAATGTAAGGATAAAGGGTCTAAAGAAAGAAGCCCTCCACACAACTTAGGCAGAAACTGGGTCAATACATATATCTATCAGAATCATAAAGATGATTCCTGGTATTGAAGAAAGTCGTCATGGATCCTGTGATGCACTACATAACCCTTCCCAACCATTTAAGTTTCTCTCAAAAGATTCTTGTCTCATTTGTCATAGAGATTAACACGAATTCTATTGACTTTATCACTCTAAGTTAGTTGATATTAAAAAGGTGACAGTCTGCTCTCGCCTACGATTACTAAAACCAAAATGCACTATTAGAGTCTAGAGCCAAAGAAATCAATCTATAAATCTCATTAGGATACATTTCATGATAAACACTTGATGTTTAACATCTAGAACACAAGTGATAATAAAAAGTCCTACGAATTATCCTTGTGATTATGCTAGAACATTTAAAGTGATGGAAATCCTTCCAGTGTCAACATCAAACAGCACTATGGTAGGTGACTTGCGAGATTCTGTATGGATCAAGCTTGTGTCAACTGGATATCGATTTTGGTCCAGTAAATGAATTGTCGACTCAATCAGTCAGATAGTAACTAACTGATTCACTCTTATCGTGTTGTCTGCTTTGAGACGTTCTGGTAAAGAGAACAAGCAAGCATGGTGAAACTAATACATCTGTGTTAGAGGATCTTATGCTTTAAGCTGGAAACCTTGTTAAGGAGATTCTTCTAAATTGAACCTACCTAATCACAGGCCGGTCCTTACGGAACCAGAGGTTATTGAAACCAAACTTCGACGAATAACAAAGCCATATTCGTCCATAACGGCTATTTACCACTAACATTCAAATCAGGTACAAACGACGGTGTTGTAGCCTCATTCCAGCCAAGTCGGATTCATAACCACATGCTCATGCTCAAGCTACAAAGACATACTATAAGCATCAAGATTCAAAAATCAAGAAAGCTCAAGATCAAACAAAGACAAAGACTTCTGCAACTCTAATATTCAAGATCTTCCTTAAAGATATCAAAATTATCAAGACAAAGATTGTTAAAGGAGATTGTTAGCAATCTTTTAAGATGTTGCAAAGTATGAGCATGTTGGTCAAGACACAAGATCTTAATATGGCAAGGATCTCAAGGAGAGAGATTTAAAGATCTCAGAACCAAAGACAAAGTCAAAAGACAATGACAAACGCTCAAGATCAAAGATCACATAGCATGAAGGAACAAGCCTACAACGAAGATCAAGACCAAGACCAAGAGCAAGACTCAAGAGTATAACGACAATACAATCTCAAAGAGCACAAAGTTTGAAGAATTCAATGACCTCGCTTCGGGGGAGATTGTTAGCCTCAAAATATTGAGTCGAACAAGGAAGCATCAGTCATTCATTAATATTCATTGTAATAGGCTAGAAAGGAAAACCGGGCTTGGTATTTAATCTAATCTTGTATAAGTTGCGGGTTTTAACCCAATCAAACCCGAGCTTGGCCCGACTTAGAAATGTTAGGCGTCTCATTTGTCTAGCACTATAAATACCCCCTCTCCACACATGGAGAGGGGTTGGTTGTTCATTTGTATTCTCCTAACACTTGAATAATCCTACCATTTTTTCCTTTCTATGTTTCTTTCTCTTATCTCTTTTCTATCTTATTTTCCGTCTTTGATTCTTGTACAAGTGAAGTGATCATGGTTTAGATTCGACCCTACAGAAGGTCTGGTACAAGTCTTTGTTAAGAGTATGTTTGGTGTAGATATAGTCATATATCATGGTTTTGTTATGTTCGTGTTTACGTGTATAAGAAAATAGGATGGATAAGATCATACATTCATTTGATCTTCTTGTTAAAAAAAAGTGTTGAAGATCTTCAAATGTTTTGATTATTTATTTAAAAGAAAAGTAAAATGCAAAGGAAAAATATAGTATAAAGAAGACGAGGGCATAATAGTCACTTCAATTTGAAAAATACTAAAACATATTTCAAGGGTTCCCACAAGGACGATTTTTGCAATTTCGATACCACGCGGACCAAACGTGCAATTTGGCCAAACCACAAGGATGATTTTTACAATTCTTTCTTTTTAGCAATGAACTTTTTTTGCGACAAATAAATGTTTTGATTAAATAAATTAAAGTCTCATCTTATGTTTAATATATGTTTCAAATCGTTTATGTCTTATTTATGTGTATTATCTTTTACAAACTTGTGGTTTAAACGTGTGCTTCAAACTTTTCATTTGTATAATTCAAAGCGTATAATCTATATTTGTCATTTTATTAGTTTATAATTTCCATATGAAAATATTAAAGGTTATTAAGGAGAGTACAATTAGACAATTAATTTGACTATGTTTTAAAAACTACTTTATTATGTTTTCAAAAAATCTCATACATACTTTATAATTAGTAAAGATTCTAACAACAAAAAACATGGCATGTGTACCCTATTAATTTTCACTTATTACTTTTATCGTTGGTTTTGACAAATACTTAGTAAAATTTTATTGTGGGTCTCTTTTTAGTTTGTCTTAGAATTACCGGCTATCGGTAAATATAGCATGTACCCACGCAAAGTCATACAGATTATAAGTCGGTTTTAGTTGTTAGCAATAGTAATTGTTGACTGTAGCTATAAAGAGGGGATTCGTATGTCGTTTATTTATGACGTAAAAGTGTGTGTGTGTGTGTGTGTGTGTGTGTGTGTGTGTGAGAGAGAGAGAGAGAGAGAGAGAGAGAGAGAGAGTTTTAGTTGTTAGTAATAGTAATTGTTGACTATAGCCTTAAGCAACTAACCTAGCCTTATTTCGAGAAACAATACCGTTCTCGTCTAACTTATTTATAAACACCCATTTAGTTCCTATGATTGTCATATTCCTAGGTTGTAGAACTAACTCCCAAACATCGTTAACAATGAATTGATTTAATTCTTCTTGCATAGCGATTATCCAACTTTCATCCGTTAAGGCTTCATTCACATTCTTAGGTTCTATAGTTGATATAAAACAAAAGAAGTTACTTTGGTTTTGGGCTTGTGATCGAAGGGTTCTTTGATTAAGGTTTCCTATG
>BQNB010022757.1:0-10054 GCA_026074375.1 Tanacetum coccineum | reverse complement strand
CTATGTTTTAAAAACTTCGTTTTTACGGGTATGTTTGGCGAAAGTAACTGTTGCTGGAACTGGAGATGGAGCTGTAGATGGAGATGGAGATTATTTTTTATAAGCTACATGAAGTAGCATTTGATTTTAAGAGATTATGAAATATTATTTTTTTTATAATCTCATATAAGTTCATTTGCCAAACAAGGCTTATATTTTAAATAGCTTATTTTTTTTTTTAAATAATCACAATCTCCTCATAATCTTTGGTGCCAAACATAATCTTTTGTCACTTTTAATTCCTTTATTATTTTGCATTCTAGTTTATACTTTGTTCAAACTATATATCCATCCTTAGTAGAGGTGGCACAAAGACAATTTGACTTAAGTAACTAAGGAAAGTGTATTTCAGAGTGTGAGTGATAAGAGAAACAAAAATAAGAAATAATGAGATGATATAACGTGGCGCATATATGGCTTTATGACTTAAGCTAGTACACCCGAAGCTCTTAATGTACAATAACTAGTGTGCAACAAAAAAAAAGAGTTACGGTCTACAAAGGCAATCGATTAATATAATTTGTATATTGTTAAAAGACAGTGTGAACTTATTTAAACTTTCAAATTCTATAAAAAGCCACACATCTTTTAACCACATATATCTCTATGAATCTTCGATATGTCATACTTGTCTTTCTCAACTGTCTATCCACTACATGTTTGTCTTATCGTATATGAAAACCTAATTTCTTCAAATCTTACATCTTATCATACTTTTTGTCTGTTCAAACTATGATTGATCCTATCACATCACAACGACTAAGTATTAGATTATCTTCGTTTTTAGATCTATCACTACATATGACACACAAAGAGGCCTGTCTTTCGAAAGTAGTACGACTTTGTAAAAACATGTATTTATAAGAGTGAATCCAGCCAACCTCCCCTTGATTCACGTTACAAGCACCAATTCGTTACAAGATAAGATACAAGAAATACTTGTTGATCACAAACACTTGATCAACAAGATAATACTATTACAAATAAGATAACTGAATATAAGAGATGATCGATCTTGAGATAGTGTGGGAGAGAGTGTGTGTAATAAACACACAGAAGAATGATCGATAATTAACCCTAGCTGCAACTCTATCCTTTTATAGGCTCGAGGAAGGATACCAACTTGGCAGCTTTGGACCCTGCAAATACACAAGACTAACAAACAAAGACAGAAACATAATGTTAGAGAAAAAGAGAATTGGGAATTGACACAGTCAGTCCCTGAACTGTCAAGATAAAACTTGACTTTCCAACACCCTCCCTCAAGTTTTATCCACTTGAGGCACTTTAAACATATCCAGAATACCAATTTTGGTACACAACTCATCATGTTGTTTGGAGCCAAGTGCTTTAGTCAGCACATCAGCTATTTGCTGAGAAGTATGAATCTTCTCAGTAACAATCACACCACTGGCAACTTTCTCTCTTACAAGATGCACATCAATCTCAAAGTGTTTACTCTTTTCATGAAACACAGGATTAGCAGCAATCTGCAAAGCAGAGCTGTTATCACAATACAACACCACTGGCAACAGGTTTTTAACACCCATGTCACCCAACAGGTTTGACAACCAAATCACTTCACAAGTAGCAGAAGCCATGCTTCTATATTCTGCTTCAGCAGAAGACCTGGACAAAGTAGATTGTTTCTTACTTTTCCAGGTAATCAAGGAACTGCCTAGAAACACACAATAACCAGACACAGACTTTCTAGTGGCTGGACATCTAGCCCAGTCAGAGTCAACATAAGCCCTTAACTTAAGGTTACCAACCTTATTAATTTGAATTCCACTGCCTGGGGAGTTCTTAAGATATCTAAGAACTCTAAAGGCAGCTTCTAAATGAGAAGACAAGGGGGCGTGCATGAATTGACTAAGGCAGTGAACAGCATAAGATATGTCAGGTCTAGTATTGGTAAGGTAAATCAATTTCCCTACAAGTTTCTGGTAATTCCCTATATCACTGAGCAATTTATCATCCTCAGACTCAACATGGTTCAAGGTGGTGTTTTCAGCCAGAGGGGTTTCAACAGGTCTGCCAGCTAACAGACCATATTCATGAAGCACTTCAAGACAATACTTCCTTTGACTTAAACACACACCATCATCATTATCAATGACTTCAATGCCAAGAAAATATTTCAAATTTCCTAAGTCTTTAATTTGGAATTTAGACTTAAGCATCTCTTTAAACTTACCAATTTCAGAATTGTCATTACCAGTAATGACAATACATCACATAGACAAGTAACATCAGAACCATAATCACCATAGGTTTGGTGAACAAAGAATACATAACTTTACTGCACACAAGCCATTTTCAACTAAGGTCATGGCAGCTTGGCATTCCATTGCCTGTGTGCCTGTTATAAGACCAATAGAGACTTATTAAGTCTGCAAACATTTCCATTTTTGATTATAAAACCAGGGGGGAGAGTCATATATACTATCCTCAGTTAGATCACCATATAAGAAAGGCATTAATCACATCAAGTTTGGAAAAATCCCACCATTGCAAGATAGCCACATTAAGCAAACATCTAACATGGACATTTAACAACAGGACTAAAGGTCTTCAGATAGTCAAAACCCCCCTCTGACTCATAGCCGCCTGGCAACAACTCTAACTTAACCTTTCAATTTCACATGTGGAATTGAATTTGTATATTTCCAAGCATTTGGACCAACAGGTTTTCTTCCTATGTCCTTTGGGAAGATCACAAACAGTCCAAGTGTTATTTCTAAGTAAAGCCTCAATTTCATTGTTCATGGATTCAATCCATTTTGGATTTCTGATGGCCTCATCATAAGTAGTTGGTTCAGTGGTCTTATTAAGAGTAGTAGAGAAACAGAAGTTAGATCTACTCAAATTAGCATAAGTAACATATTTCTCAAGACCATAAAGCTTGCTGCTACCAACAACAAAGTCATTGAACCTAGCAGGTTGCTTAGAGGTTCTAGAAGACCTTCTAAGATCAGGCTGCACTTGACTACTGTTCTCAGGTTCTCCCCTAATTGTGTCAACATTAGACGAAGAAGGGACATTGCCCTCAGAATAGGAGTTATCACCCATGGAGGCTGCGTCGCCTTCATCCTGACCATCAGAATGGTCAGGATGGGCATCACCACCCTCATTGGGTGCACTGTTGTTTAAACCTCTCCCTTCATCATTGGGACTTGGAGTTTGGTTGTCATTAAAGAAGTTTAAAGTATCGACTTTGTTATTCGAAGAGTCAAAAACAATGTTTTGAAAAGACTTGTTCATTTTGTAAGGGTAAATGGTTTCATAAAATTTTAGGTCTCTAGAGTAGAAAACCACTTTAGAATCTAAACCATACACTTTGTAAGCCTTTTTTGTACTAGAAAACCCAATCAAAACACATTTTTCAGATCTGGAAGAAAACTTGTCAGAATTATTTAAAACTGTAGAATAGCAAAGACAGCCAAAACTCCTAAGGTGGGAAAGGTTAGGTTTGACACGATACACAAGCTCAAAAGGGGATTTGCCATTAAGAACAGAAGAAGGCAGCCTGTTAACAAGATAGGCAGCAGTTAAAATACATTCAGGCCACATAGACAAGGGAATACCACTTTGAAACAATAAACTTCTGGCAACGTTTAAAAGATGTCTGTGCTTTCTCTCAGCAATCCCATTTTGCTGAGGAGTATAAGCACAAGATGTTTGATGCACTATACCAAGGTTGTTAAACAGTAAGGCCATTTTGTTATTAACAAATTCAGTTCCATTGTCAGATCTAACAGTTTTAATACTGCACTTAAACTGATTTTGAATATGATTGATAAAACTAGTGAACAGATCAAACACCTCATCTTTGGTTTTAAGAAGATAAATCCAAACACCCCTGGTATAGTCATCAACAATGGTAAGAAAGTACCGAAAACCATCTTTACTAACAACTTTATAAGGACCCCAAAGGTCAAGGTGAACTAAGTCACCAATGTTGGTGGTCTTATGTTCACTAAGAGGAAATGGTTCCCTAGTCTGTTTAGCCTTGTGACAGATGTCACAAGGAGACTTAGAAGAATTCTTAGTGAACCTAAGATTGCCTTGAAGAACATCAAGGGCTTGGTCAGATGGGTGACCAAGCCTTGAGTGCCACAAAGATTTGGAAACATAACAAACAGCAGACATATTACCTATATTAGAACACATAGAAGACTTGGGAGAGTCATAATCAAACAAATATAGGCCACCATTCTCACTACCAGTCCCCACAATTTGACTGTGAACCAAATCCTGAATATAACATTTAGATTCAGTAAAACCAACAAACAGTTTACTATCTTTAAGCAATTTGTTAACAGATAGTAAGCTAACACAATATTCTGGGACAACCAACACATCATAGAGGGTAACATGACTATTAAGCTTTAAATTCCCAACAAACTTGACTTTAGCTAGAGTACCATTAGGGTGTCCAACAGTTAAGCTAAGGTCAGAAACATCCACAATCCCAAACATATTTATAGTGGAAATGGTCATGTGTTGGTTAGCACCAGAATCAATAATCCACCTCAAGGAAGCTTTATAAAGAATGGTATTGGTATTAAAGAAAGTCTTAAAATTAATATTGAACAACACATTACTATTCATGTAAGTACACCTACCAGCCAAATTAGCTTGTATATTTCCAGTGTTGCTTCCAGAGGGCACATCATTGATGAGATTCATCAATTTCATCATCTGTTCATTAGTGAAGGATAATGGAGCACCATTCTCAAGAGGGGATGCATTATTAGCACTATAAGGTCTGAAATTGTTAGGCCTAGGTGCAGGGTTTCTGTTATACCCAGGAGGGTATCCAATCAAATCAAAACATCTGTCAGCAGTGTGCCCAGTTTTTTCACAGTTAGTGCACTTCAGATTAGGGTTAGGACCCCTGTAATTAGGATTGTTGTGACTAAACTTCTTGTTGTTGTTCTTTTTATTACCATTATTGGACCAATTGTTAGTCGAAGAAACAAAACCAGATATTTGAGGCTTGGCAAGAGAACCAGAAGAGGTAGAGGCAATGCCTCTATGAGATTCCTCTCTGGAAATTATAGCAAAGGCATCCTTAACCACAGGAAGGTTCTCTCTAGAGAGAATGGAACTCCTAATGGGTTGATAAACATCATTAAGACCCATGAGGAATTGCATAAGCTTCATAAGCTGGTTATGCACTAACACATCTTCTCTAGCAGCACATGAGCATTTAGGCAGCTTAGTCATGATATCAAATTCTCTCCAAAGGCTATTCAACTTATGATAATACTCAGAGACAGTTAATTCACCTTGTTTAAAGTTGTGAATTTTATTAAGCAGATTAAGAGTCACAGAACCATCAAGCTTATCATATGTTTCTTTTAATTCAGACCACACTTCAGAAGCATTTTCAGAGAAAATTTGACCTAGATATAGATCATCAGAAACAGAGTTCAACAACCAGGATAACACAATAGAATTACATCTATCCCATTGACTAGAATACACAGCACTAGAAGCATAGGTTTCTTTTAAGCAAGTACCATCAATAAAACCAATTTTATTTCTAGTATTAATGGCAAGTCTCATGGCAGCAGCCCATACTCTATAATTCTCAGTGCCAGACAATTTGATAGATATAACATTGGTAACATTAAAGTCACTGTTTTGAAGATGCAAGACATTACTACAATCCAGATTACTCACAGAGTCCACTGAAGGGCCAACACCCACCATACTCCAAGCAAGACAAGAAAACAGATAGAGCAAAAAACAGATACAACAATTAAGCCATCAAGAAAACAACAAACAACAGCAGATAGGCAACCAGGCAAACCAGCTAAATAAGCATACACATATAAAGAACAAGAATAGGAGATAAACAATTAAAGAGAAGGGGAGAGAGGTTCTTTAACCCAAATAAAGCTACTCAACTGAGAGAACTGGAGTTGGCCAGAGCAGGTATTCACACCAATCATGTTGGAGGATCAAGATGTTAACCGAACTCGTTTGCACTCTCTTCAGACAAGACTTTATAAGAATTAAAGAACAACTTACAGAGCAATAATGCAGCGGAAGACCAAATCGAACCTCTATACACTTGATTCACTTAGTCAAGTATATAGAGGAACACCAGAACGAAAAACCCCCAAAAAATAAAATTAGGGTTTTGAAACCCTAATTTAATATTATCTCAATCGAGCCCAAATCCACACGATTAAAGCCAGAGAACAATGATTCACCACCAGAGAATCACCAACAACCAAGATCCAATCGAACCCCCAAATCGATCAAACCCTAAATCACCAACTCACCAGATCAAGAGCCTATAGCTCTGATACCATGTAAAAACATGTATTTATAAGAGTGAATCCAGCCAACCTCCCCTTGATTCACGTTACAAGCACCAATTCGTTACAAGATAAGATACAAGAAATACTTGTTGATCACAAACACTTGATCAACAAGATAATACTATTACAAATAAGATAACTGAATATAAGAGATGATCGATCTTGAGATAGTGTGGGAGAGAGTGTGTGTAATAAACACACAGAAGAATGATCGATCCTTAACCCTAGCTGCAACTCTATCCTTTTATAGGCTCGAGGAAGGATACCAACTTGGCAGCTTTGGCCCCTGCAAATACACAAGACTAACAAACAAAGACAGAAACATAATGTTTAGAGAAAAAGAGAATTGGGAATTGACACAGTAACTGTCAAGATAAAACTTGACTTTCCAACACATCGGTATCAATAAGAATAGTTCTAGCTACATGTGCGCAATAGCTATTATATCAGGACCCAAGTGCACAAATGATCACACTACCGGAATCATAGTACAGATTATCATCATTGCTTGAAGCTTTAGGCCTGAGATCAAACTTGGCACCACTTTGGAATATCGGGGGATAACAGATATCACAATTAGTAGCTTTCAGTTTCACTTTAACTTTAGCTGGATCTAATATAACCTTCTCAGTAGCATCCATCAACGAGGAATGAGATATATACTACTTTTTCCTCATCAATTACATCACAAATCTCTCGAACAACATGCTGTTCCATTACAGAAGCTGCAAGATGTGCAGATTTTCTCACATTTGTAAGCTCATTATCCTCCTTCAAGACAAAAAGATGTGCCAGACCATTAGTTAAATCATTAAGCTGCAAACGTGAAGACGTTAGCTTCTCGACCCATTTCTCCTCAAGGTTCCCCTCAGGGGACTGAGTCTCTTTGGCTATATGCCCAAAAACAATATAGAACTGCCATTTCCATATGATTGAATGGCGTGAAATATGGTATCCATTAGGGTAGCTCCATCATCATTTTTCGCCTTCACATGCATCACAACATCTTTAGCGCACTTTTTGACAACATCAAGCACTGACGCTTTCTTTTGACTGCATAAAAAATGAATCCACTTGTCTGAGAAAACCATTATTGTTTCTGGAAATTCATAACCAAACAACCACAGGTGAAGAGCGGATAATGAATATCGTCAGAAGGAGGTGGGGTAGCTACTGCAAATACATTCTCGTATATATAAAGTGTATGTATTCTCATTGGGGAAAACACAGAGACGAGTTATGGGGATCTTGTAATGTGGGAAATGAGGTACTATCTAATAAAGAACAGTACTGCAAAGACATTACTGTTTTCCCCAATGGGGTAGCTACTGCAAAGACATTACAACTATGCTCTTTTATATATACGAGAAGTTACTGTTCTTTATTAGATAGTACCTCATTTCCCACAGCCATTATGAAGTCTAATACGCGTAACTAACCTCATTTCCCCATGGAACCTCTTCCAAACAAAATCGGGCACTCATTACTATGTGTTGGAACAGCTTTTAGCTGAACTCGGACGTTCTTTGTTGAGTGCCTCCACTGCTTCTCTCTAAATTCTAAAATTTAAATCTATAAGCGTTTCTACCATTTTATTTTCATTTATAACGTGAAAACCCATTAAAAATTAAGATTAAGGAGGTGTAATCTTAACCATCATTCATTTTAAGAAACCACATCGTTATTTTAAAGGGCACTTAGTGTCACCTTTTTGATTGAAAAAATCAACTTCTATTTTCAAATTGACATATTCTTTTTATCAATTTAATTTTATTGATATATTTAACCTTATTTTTTACAAAAATTTTGCACTCTTTAATTCCAACATCCATTATGGATATAATTTTTATATTGTTTTGTTTTTTTACATTTGTAAGTGAGTTTTTTGTCTATGGTTGATTTATTATTTTTTTACAACTTTAACCTAAATTAAATATAAACTTGATACGTTAAATCTTTATACTTCGGAGAGAGTGTTTTTGCTTTTACATGCGAGGGAGAATGGATTATGTTTTATATTGATCTGTTGCGGGGTGAAAGCTTAAGGGAACCCAAATCGAATCATACATTCAAGTGTTGTGAAACGGAATGTACTAAATGAGTAGGAAATTGCGGTAAAGGTTGAGTGAGTAAAATTTATTGCCGCCGCTATACGCGGGTACAGGCTATGTTTATTTATAAAGCATGTACAATGTGGGTTTCCATCAAAAATTATGGATTAAGGTCGGTCAATCTTGAATCATCTTATTTTAGAAAATCACATCATAAAGTAACATGTGTCACTTCTTAATTAAAAAATCACTTTTATTTTCAATTTGACATATCTTTTTATCTATTTATTTTTTTTATGATTTAATTTCACCGTATTTTTTAAAATTTCGTAAGTGATTTTAATTCAACATATCATTTTGATAATTTTATAAATTTTTAGTTTTTTACATTTTTAGTGGGTTTATTTTGATTTTTTTTTTTTACAACTTTAACTTTAATTTGAATACAAACTTGTTTCGTAAAAGATATATATTTTTGGAGACAATGTTTGATGGGTAAGAGATTGTGTGAGTCTTTATACAAGCGAGAATGATATTAATATGATGTTGCGGGAAAGCTACGGAAACTCAAACAAACGAATTCTCTAAGCGGGTAGGGAATTGCAGAGCGAGTTGTGTTAGCAATTTTTATCGCCGCCGCTATGCGCTGGTATCTATCTATACTACTATATAAAGCATTTATAATGTGGGACCCATTAAAAATTAAGATAAGGAGGTGCAATCTTGACCATCCATCTCATTTTTGAGAATCACATCATAAAGTGACATGTGTCACCTTTTGATTAAAAAATCACTTTTATTTTCAAATTGAAATATCTTTTTATCTATTTAATTTTATTTTGATCTAATTTCATCATATTTTTTAAAATTTTATGCTTTTTAATTCAACATCCATTTTGATATATTTTTATAATTTTTTTTTTTACATTTTAATGGGTTTATTTTATGTTGATTTATATTTTTTTACAACTTTAATCTTAATTAAATATAAACTTGATACGTTAAAACTATATACTTTCGGAGAGAGTGTTGTCTTTTTACATGCGAGAATGATGATGTTAATATGGTGTTGTGGGAAAATTACGGGAAACCCCAACAAACGCATACATTTGTGAAACGAAATTACTAAGCGGGTAGGAAATTACGTAAAAAGTTGAGTTATTAAATTTTTTATTGCCGCCGCTATGCGCGGGTAACCAACTAGTATTATAAAAAGTTCAATAAAATGCACATTGACCCCACAAGGGGTGCTCCCCCAGCAAGGGGCGCTGCCCCTTGACCCCACAAGGGGGTGCATCCCCCTTGACCCCTGCACTTATTTTGGCGATATCGAGCTAGCTAGTACAAGCGTGCACTCCGCACCTCTCTAACTTGACTATAACTTAACTTGACTAAGCCATTGATTTCAAGTAAATCACAATTACATAAAATATACTTATGACACTAAAATCACCAACAAAATGATGAGATATGGAGGTTGCAAGACGGAGGTGGTATTGTCCCAGCTCTTATCAGGAACTTTCTGCATGTGTGAAGCAATTGTTTGCGTATTGTTCATTGTTAATTAGTTTTTGAGTGTATTGTATTGGCTTGTATGTTTTTTTTTTTTTTTTTTTAACTGCAATT
>BQNB010022756.1:40579-62631 GCA_026074375.1 Tanacetum coccineum | reverse complement strand
ATGGGAGGATTGAAAAGTTCTTTGTTATTATTTGGTTTCTCAAGATTTGGTGGTTCAACAGAAGTTTGTCGGACTTGCTGTTGTCGACGTTTACGGGCTTGAGAACGAGTGCGCATGCACAAAATAGAAATATAATTTTTTTTTTGATTTATTCACAATGTATTTTACCGGACAATGAGATAAGACAACTTCAACCAAATAATCTACTTACTTCACGGTAGCTCTCAAAAAGATAAACGCACAGGTGAGCGGAGGAGTAGGAATAGCGCGAAGCTTATTTCTCCTTTCGGGTCGTAGTTCCTCGGAACAACCCTCCTTATACCCACTTTATAGTTTGTTTAACTTTTCAAGGTGATCCGTACGTCGTAAGAGACACAAATGGCAAGTTTTTAAATCTTTTGTTCGAGTTGGGAACCAACAAGTTCACCGGAAGTTATTATGATAATACCTCAATTGAGAATATTATATTTTGGTATTTTTACCAATTTGTGAATTTTATTTCTCTTTTTTTTTATTTTTTTTATGGACAATATTTTTGGTTTTTCTTTTGTTTTTATATGATAATTATACTAATAAAAGAAAATAAAAAATATTTTTGTACTTTTTATATTTTTATAGAAGAAAATATTCACAGATTCAAACATAAATTATCAAACGTAACGATAATCGTTTTTCAGTCTCCTCGGCAGCGGCGTCAAAAATTGATTCGTCAATAATATATATATATAATATAAGCAAACTATCAACCCAATACCCTTGACCAGGGATTAGTAAATAATTCACAAAATAAAATATATATGTAACCGGAGGTATGATTCCCGGGTCGTTAGGTTCCAACGAGGCTTGAATGGAAAATCGAATGACGAATTGATGATCGGTGTTTGAATATGACTAAATTATGATTGGTTTTCTATTTCCACCAGTTAAATATGCAAAAACGATTAAATAAAACCTAAAAACGAAAGCTAAATAACTTAAAACCTAAAACGGGTACGAAAAACGAGGGCTAAAAACCTAAATTTTGCAATTTAAACCCTAGAACAAATTTAAAAGCTAAAATAGATTCTAAATGACAAATAACGAAGTTTAAAAAAAACTAGACTAAAAACGGAGGTCGTTTGACCCAAAAACGAGTCAAAACAAAAACCGGGTCAAAACCCGTTCTTTAAAAATTAAAATTTTTAAAAATTAACCCTACAGAAGTTTTAATATTTTTCCTACAAAATATATGAAAAAAGAAAATTTTTAAAAAAAAGTTTATATTTTTCTGATTAATATTTTATTTTTTATGATTTTTTAAAGTTTAAAAAGAAAATAAATTATAAAAAATACTAAAAGATTTTATAAAAATCTGAAAAATTTATCTACAAAAAATACTTGAAAGTGTACGATCCTAAGAAAAAATAGAGGGGCTGTGCGTAGTGACCACTATCAAATAAGCTGTCAAATAAGCGCAACAGCTTATAAGGCATTAATGTGGGCAAACACCCTTGAAAAACCAACGCGCCCAAAGGTCCTAACTAGAAAATGACCCAAGGCGCAGTGTTGTATGTTGTGTTTAGTTGAGGTATATAAGGGGTTGAGGGTAGTATGAGGTTCCCGGGTGAGGATCGTAGAGTCTTTCGTCACCCTGGCCGTGCCTTCCCCTTTATTTTATTTTTGAATTTATTTTTTTACAAACTTGAAGAAATACAAACAAAACCAGTTTTGTTTTACTAACTACGTAAGGCTACACATACCTTTTTCGATGAAAACGAATGAATAAGGCCAAAAGTTGCCTATTAAAATGGCAGAATGCCAATTTAGCCAAAATGGCTTAGTGCCCCTTTTCTATTTGGATTTTAACTAGATAAGCTAACACGTTGGAACTAAAGGCAGTAAAAGGTGAACATTAATCCACAACTAAGAATAAGCACAATTGAAGAGAAAATTATCAACAAAAATAAGCTGAAAGCACATTTCAAAGAATTTTTACTTATCATCTTATTAAGAAAAACTAAAACTGTACTAAGAATATGGATAATAAGTAACGAAATAGCGACTTGAAATCATAAAGGCTTTCAGAACAGGAAAAGTGTCTAGGGGCCTATAAAGTACATTGAAGCAAAAATAAGTGCAATTCAAAACAGCGAAAAAGCGAAGGCAATGAAATAAGCACGTATGGATGTACTTTGCGAGCTAGCCAAACAGCAAAAAGGTAACCTATAGCTTATTTTTAAGCTAATAGACGGAGCAAACTAAAGGGAAAATGGACTTTCAGATTTTAAACCTTAATCCTCCAAAGATAGTTTGGGGATGGTATGATGGGGGAGTGGGGGGGGGGGGGATAGGTGGGGGGGGATGGGGGGGGGGGGGGGGGGGGGGGAGTGGGGGTGGGGGGGGGGGTGGGGGGGTGGGGGTAGGGGAGGGTGGGGGTTTGAGGGGGATGGTGGTGTGGGGAGTAAGTTGGGGGGGGTGGGTGGGGGGTGGGGGGGGTTTGTGTGTGGGTTGGGTTTAGGGTGTAGGGGGGGGTGGGGGGGCGGGGGGGGGGGGGGGGGGGTGAGGGGGTGGGGGTTGTGGGGTTGTGTGTACGGGGGGATGACTAAATCACAAACACAATAGTAATATGAATAAAAATAATCCAGTCAAAAATGCTTAAATGAAAAAGCTGGTTTACGCCGCGTAGGAACGGGGCGGTACGGGAGGGAGGGATGGGGGGTGGGGAGGGGTACACTGGGTAACTGAGGGGGCAAACTGAACGAACCGGTGGAGGGGGTGACGACGCCTTACGGGCGCCTGGGCGGACCGAGGGCTCGCGGCCCGGGGGGGAACGGGGGGGCAGCGTAATATTAATCTTTTTTCGTAGATGACAAAGACAAGATAGCAGGCCTAATTTTATACCTAGGAAAAAGAAACCTATTAAAGGCAAATTGAGCTTAAACAGATAAAATATGACAGCTAATGGGCTTATATATGAAATTACAAAAGCTAAGACTATAGAGAGCTTATATGAATTAGCTGCTGAATTTGTGGCTTTTTAAAAGTTAAAAAAAAACATAGGACATCATTTAACCTAGTGCAGAATACAAAAGGACACTTAAAACTTACTAACCCTACTGCATTATAGCTCTAAATGGAAGTAAGAACAAGAACCTAAATAGACTTTAAACAATCATAAAGAACAAATCATTTGAAAGGAATTGAAAATCTTAGATTTATACCACTAAAAAATATTACTTAAAATTCATTCCTTACTTTGAGAGATTTATAAAAACTACTTAAATCGACTTAAAATGACTATGCAAAGCTAACTCAGTGACCCATAATGGTTTTTACACCATTTGACCCGTTTTGACCCTTATGCCAAACACTCCCTTAAATTATGATTATGCATCTATAAGCTAGAACAGATGAAGGGGTTCATTAAACTTTGACTAATAAGTAATAAGAAGAACAAATAAGCCTAAATTAAGCAGATTAAACATCTTTAAGCAAGAATTAAGCAGAAACATAATAATGAATTAAAAATGAGAGAATTAAGAGCTTACAAAGATCAAAGGCTTTTGTCAAGAGCTTATTACTTAAACAAGCTTTTATCTTCACCTATATGCTTACCATTAAGCACTAAACCAAACCCATCCACAATATGATTTGCTCCAAATTGCTTGAACTCATAAATTGATAAATACAACAGTGAACCTGTAAAAGCTTTTGGTAAAAGCTTTTATAAATGTAACAGTGCTATATGAGCTTAAGAGAGCTAAAATAGAAGGCTTGTAAACAGGAAAATAACTTGAGTACAATAAGGCTTTAAAGACAGAATTTGAATAATGACTTGAGAACTTGAAATTTGCATTAATCTTAAAGAAGGTTTACAAAGCTTGAATTTTAAATAACAAATAAGTAAATTGAGCTGAAATAAGTAAATTAAGACAAGTTTAATCTAAAATTACACTAAGTTCCTCTATATTCAAAACTAACTAACTTATGCTCTTGGTCTTCTTTCTTTTATAGCTATTGAGGTGTGTTTGTTGTGTTTTTCTTGTGAGAGAAATCTAAGCTCGATCCTCACCCTTCATTCTTCTTGCCCCCCAATCCAAGCAATCTCAACCTTTTGTTTTTGTGCTCAACATGGGACTGCCAAGGTGGCAATAGGGGGGGTTAGTGGAGAGGGGTTAAGGGTTTAATCCCCTGTGTAAATGGAGTTGCAGGATAATAAGATGGAAGGAGACATGTGACTGGTATGGGGTTTAGTGTTTGGGAGGGAAAATTAGGTTAGGGTTCATCTGGTTTGATTTTGGGGAAGAGGGGAGAGGTTTGGGAGATTGGCAAGTTTGGTCCCTCAGTGTGTAATATTTAATTACACTACACGTCCTTGTGGGGTTAATGTTTTGGGGATTTGGCAGGATCACCCCCTTATGGTTATATGGTTAATTGCAAATGTGGTCCTTGTGGTGATAAGTTTCAACAGTTGGCAAGGGGGTGATGAGTCCCTTCCACTATCTTTATTCATTGTTGGCAACTTTTTGCCCCATTGTTTTATAACTTTAAGGAGGGTTTTGGGCAGAATCTGCCCCTAAAGTTATATTTCTCTTCAATTGCAATTCCACCCCTTGTACTTTTCATCCTTGCATTACAACTTTAGGATTTGGCAATTTTGGTCCCTAGAGTTGTATTTTCTTTGATTTAGGTTTGACTTTGTCTGGGTTGACTTTGACTTGGTTGACTTTTGCTTCGATTTGGCTTCGTCTTTTCACACTTTTCCATTCCGTGCTCAGTTTTGTCGTTTTTGGCTTTGTTTTTCGTCCTTTTGTGTGATATATGTTTCCTGCATAACACAGATGCAAAACATACAAATATAATGTATTTTTGATACGTTTTTTATCATTTAAGTCCGTTTTTAATGGAAAAGGTATGTGTAATTAAGCACATACCAGTAAGTAACCTCTACGCGTATCATACACTACACATCAACCAATACCACCCGAATGCTTGTTCCACGAACCAACGCTCAAGAATATGTCAAGTAATCAAAACTCAAACACTTTCCCTAGAGGGGTGTTTATTTCATTCGACCACAAAGAGAGGAAGAGAAGAAGGGACGGAAATGATGAGCTAAGGGATCTTCTATTTATACAAGATATAAAGCCCTCAAGTTTACCTATCCTACCGATGTGGGATAAACTTCTTTCCTTCTCTTTGGACCTTAGGTCGGTCGTCCCTCAACCCAAACAACCCTTTGGATTGACTTTTTGAATTTTCTAATTATTATGTATAATTACATTTAATTACACATTAATTAAAAAGTCTTGTATTAATTATTCAAAACAAACTAATTTACCGACTTAAAATATTCTATCGTTGGAATATTAATATACCTAATAAATATACACTTATATTATTATATACATTAATCGAGTCTTAATACATATATAATAAATATACGTTTATATTATTATATATATACCAATAGAGTGATATATATGTGTATTAACGTGTGTGACCCCGTAGGCTCACGTATTCCCAGTCGTATAAATATTTGTATGACATGAGCATAAAACCAACACAGCCACAGTCTAGATTGCTGTTAAACCTTCAGCAACTGTCATGCCAGGAATTGGCCAATGTGAGTCTAGTAATTGACGGTTCATAATGCTCAAACCTTTGTAGAAGATATTTACCTTCTGATGACTATTTATATCATGAGTTGGGCACTTATATAGCAGGTCATTCTATCTTTCCCAAGCCTGGTACAATGTCTCTTCTCCCTCTTGCTTGAAGTTGCGAATGTATTCAAGTTGTGTAGCAGTCTTAGATGGTGGGTAGTACCTTTGGATAAAGGCTTTTTTGAGGAGGTCCCATGTATTAATGGTTCTTAGGGTTAGTCTATCCACCCACCTTTTTTCTGCTCCAGTGAGTGTGATTGGAAAAAAACGAAGCATGACTGCATCACGTTTCACTCCTGGAATGTTGAAAAAACTGACGATGTCCAAAACCCGCTTAATGTGTTCGTTGGCGTCATCATTTTTGTTTCCTAAAAAGGTGTCTTCCCTTAATTCCCTCATCAATTGATTTAATCTCGAAATTGACATTGCCCCCGATTTCTGGTCTAACCACGCCCGGTGCCTGGTTTCCTCGAGTCAACGTCAAATACTGTTCCATGGTGACGTTGTCGATATTTTCCCTCGCCATTGATTTATGAAAAATCAACAAAAATTAGTGCAGAATTGAAATGAAAAGAATACAAAAAATCAAATTACTACTAATTTTTAGCTCCCCGGCAGCGGCGCCAAAAACTTGATGCGTATTTTATTTTAAGAAATTATTTAAAAAGTTTTAAATTTATAAAAACTCGTTCACCGATGTCTACACGCACTAACGGGCAGAGAACCCAGTCGTATGTAATGTAGGATTGGTAAATTCGAGGTCGTCCTAAGAGCTAAGTTTAGATTAGTTATAATTTGAAATATCACAGGTTTAAAAATGGTTTGAATAGTTTTGAGAATTAAGACATGAAATAAAATGCGTAAAAGTAAATGGAGAAGAAGACTATAGAGAGAAAAACGTGCTAACCTAGTTATTTCATTACTACTGTTTATGACATGTTTCCTAGTGCAAAGTCTAAGTATCGTTTTATTAGTGTTCTAATTTCAACAGATCCGAATTGACTTTTGTGGTCTGTCCTATACTTCCAAGGATCCCAATTTCTTGAAACCCTCGATGTTAAGGTATCCTGGTTGTAGCTATTAAGTACCAACCATCCAAAATACTTGTCTATAACCTAAATAGATTATTAACCCTCTCTGAAAGAGTTCCTGTGTTTTCTAAAGTATTTAGAGTAGTTAAGGCGGTAATCGGATCGATTCCTACACTAGGGATAGATGTAAACTTATCTTAGTACCTTGGTAATCCTAAGTTCAGCGGTTTGCCTAATAAAAGGACTTACATAATCAAAACTACCGTTTAATATTGCCAAAACACAGGGATCTATGACAAGCTATAAGGATATCTAACAAAACGATAATCAAACAGGAAACATTAGTCAAAACAATAGTAACTACATAACTACGCCAGCACTAGAAGTGCTTAGCCACTCATGGTAACAAAATAGTAAGAAATAATAGAGGAATTCATTGATCGAAAACTCATAATTCTTACAGTAGTCATTTATGAATGATTAAATAGAAAAGTAAGTAAAGTGATTTCTCCCTTAGAATTCTGATGGATTTCTTCGACCTATGGAAGCTTGGTTCGCCCCTTGATGTTGTGATAGAATGGTTGATGTCGAATAAGCAGAATGAGGGCTCTATTTATAATACTCAAACTTGTTACGTCTTAACCCTTGTGTATGGTTACGTCGTAATCATGCTGATGTGGGCTTCCGTTTCGTAGGCTTTAAAAAGGTTATGGCGTAACTCTACGTATATGTTACGCCGTAATGCCGACTAGGATACATCATCAATCTTCAAACGTGGCATGTTACGGCGTAAAGGTTACAAGTAATTATTTCATAATCGTTGTGATGACCGTTGTTGCCTAATTAGGTTACGGCGTAACTCCTGCGGGGTGGTTACGCTGTAACAAGTCTTAAAAATCTAACTTTTGCTCGCTTTTGTGTCTAAATCCGGTGTTTCTTGCATAAATGCTTGATTTCTTCCTCAAAATAATAAATAAGTGATTAAGTATCATTTTCAAGCATTTATGAGATATTTACAAGCATTTTGATAGGGAATTTGATACCAAAAAATATTAAATATTTGATGCTATCATTAAGTATAAAGGTTAAAACTTTAAGGTTTTTTATTAAACTACATTGATAAAGTTGCAATCTTTTTTACTCGGTTCGCATTAAAAACATAAACTTTCAACAACACTTTCATAAAAAGCACTTCTTCTCGTCAAAACGATCCTTAATATCAATTCATATAAGAACTACTCAATCAAATTCACAATGGCTACAATGGCAGAAAACGTAATTGTTGCAGCAACTAAAAACCGTCCTCTGATGCTAGATAAAGGCATGTATGATAGCTGGAAAACTCGGATTATTCTTTATTTCAGAGGAAAGAGAATGGTGAAATGTTAAAAGACTCAATCGACAATGGTCATTTTCAACTCAAACCATAAATTATTGTTAAAGACACTGATGGCACTACCGACATCACTCGTCCTTAAAAAGTTAAAGACCTTACTCAACAAGAGAAGTTACGATATGACAGTGACATCAAAGCTGTCATATACTTCTTCTTGGATTGCCAATTGACATTTACACTCTCACCAACCACTATCAAACTGCAAAGGAAATATGAGATCGTGTCAAAGAACTTATGGATTTGATAAATTCAATGCTATATGATGAATTTGATACATCTGAGCCTGGTGAATCAATCCACTCATACTATCTAAGATTTGCTAAACTGATCAATGACATGAACATGATTCCTATGTCTATGTTACTGGTATGTGTTTAATTACACACACCTTTTACCTTTAAAAACGAGCTAAAATAACCAAAAACGGACTTAAAATGCCAAAAATATGCTTGTTTTGCTAATTGTGTTGTGCAGGAACGGATATCTAAGAAAAGGACGAAAAATGAAGCCAAAACGACAAAACCGGACACGGAATGGAAAAGCGTGGAAAAGACAAAGTCAAGACAAAGCCCAAGTCTGAAAAAGTCAACCAAAGTCAACCCCGACAAATCCAAAGTCAAAAAGTAAAGAAAAATAAGTTTAGGGGCCAAAACTGCCAAGTCCCCTAACTTATTTAATGAAGGAAAAAGAAGAAAATACTTGCAAGGGCTTTTACTGCCAACTTCCCAAAGTATTAACCACAAGGGCCAAGTCTGCCAACCATCCAAAGTTATAACTAACAAGGACCATGGGTGCAATATCAAGTATAACATTCGGGGGGTTATTCTGCCAAGTTTCCAAACTTGTATAAACACAAGGACGAAATTTGCAAGGACATATATAACCTTGAGGGACCATTTGTGTCAAAACCACAAACCTCACACCCCCGTTTAAATTACTGTACATCTTCCCAACAAGTTTCCCGCCAAACCCCACAACCCCACATCCTGTCTATATCAACCTCGTTGACCCCCCACAACACTCCAAAACCATCACCATAACTAAACCCCACCCCCCACATGGCCTTGTCCACGTTGGCAATCCAAAATCCCTCAAACCCGATCAATGGCTATTATAATTCGGATTGGTGAGCAAGAAAGACCAAGGGCTAGGATTGCTTTGTGTTTATACTCTCACAACAAACACAAGTCAGTTTTGTGTCTACAAAGAAGCACACCAAGGAAAGAAGACAGAAGTGAAAAACCCTAGCTCGTTTTACTATTTAAGCTTTTGTAAGCCCCTTGAGGCCAGAGTTAGTTTTTTAGTGAGTAGTTGTAGTACTTAGTCCTAGTTTTCAACTTAGTTTTTATTTTTTTCTTGTAACTCTCTTTTTAAAGATTAATGAAAAATTCGGCTTATGTTTTAATTTGAGTTTTAAAGTTTCCAAGTTAACTAATGTTCCCTTTAAGCTTTTATATAAGCACTCTCTATAACCTGTTTTAAACTGTGATACAAATTTAAGAAAAATTTAAAAAAGAAGAAAAGTTACTGTTTGATCAAGCAAAAGGATGAATGAGCAAACAAGGATGGCTCATTGGGTTGCTTAGTTTAGCTTATTTATAAGCTAAGGGTAGGATTAAAGCTTATTTAGGTGCATTTACTCCTGTTTTGAGCAAGGAGTTAAGGTACATTTCTTTTTAAATTTTAGCTTATTTTTACTGTAGCATTGCTTATTGTGGCTTATTTTCAGCTTATTTATGTCTTTTGTGCTTAGTTGTGTTTAGTTATGCTTAAAAATGCTTTTTAATTGCTTTTGTAGTCTTTCACTTACCATTTGCTTTAAACTGCTTAGTATAGCTTATTTCTGTTGGTAGCTTATTAGCTTTTTCAAGTGCTTATTTGTGGTTGCTTTTCACTTTTTATTATATAAAATAGCATGTTTAGTGGTTGTCTTTAAAACTTAGAACTTAATTCAGTTTTTGTAAAAGTTAAAATCCGTTTTTAAAACTTAAAGGGGTGTTTGGGATAAGCACAAAATGGGTCAAAACAGGAATGATATGGGTTGTGGCCATTTGGCCAAAGTTGGTTAGCATTCTCATGCTTATTTAAGTCTGTTTTTCCAAAGTTGTTTAGTCCAAAAACTGTTTTTCAAGTTTTATAAGTGTACTTTAAATCTGTTGGTTTTTGAAAGATGTACAAGAGCTTATTTGGATAAGCTCTTGTAATCCTGAAGTTTTAGTGCCAAAGTGTATCATTTGTGAGGTCTAAACAAGTTTTTAAAACTTGTCTTGAGTCAATTGTTTCCTTAAGTCAAATCTGCCAAAAAAATATTTGTTGCCACTTTTTAAAAGAAAAAGCCCTTTTTCCAACTCAAAAACCAGCAGTTTTAACTTGTTTTTAGCAAATGGAATTGTGAATATAAGCTCTTCTTAAGCCCTTTTTAATCTGTTTACACTTTGTTTTTGATTTTAAGCTTATTTGACAGCTTATTTTTAAGCTGTCATTTAAGCCCCTCTTTTTTAGCTCATTTCCCCTGGTGCTAGACACCTTTTTCAAGCCCCCCTTTTTAGCTTATTTGTCCTTAAGCTCCTAGATCTTTTTAGCTTTTTAGATTACCCCTAGGTCCAACTTTAAGCCCCAACAAGCTCAGACCTTAGGAAGCCCTTTAGATAGCTTATTTTTAAGCTTAAAGTAGGGACTTGACTGTTTTTACTTAGCATAGTGTAGGAAATTGCTTATTTTCTTTTCTAGCTTATTAAGTGCTTATAGGTTGTTGAATTCAGTTTCTTACTTGCTTATTTGGATTGCTAGTGGCTTGTGATAGCTTATTGTGCCCTTTGCCTTTGCTTTTTGTGTGTTAACAGCCAAGAAAAGCCAACATGTGTCCTTAAGCTTATTTAAGCTTTCTTTCTATTTAAGCCTTTGTTCAGCTTATTTAGTTGCTAGCTTTTAATCCATAGTGCTTATTTAGCTTGGTTTTCTGTTTGTCTTAGCTTATTAGTCCTTTCCATTGCTTATTGTGTGCAAGAAAAAGCCAAATTCACCCTAGCAGTACTAACTCCAAAGTTAGTACTGCTGAGTGTTTAAGCAAACTTCTGGCTTATTGGGTTTCTTTCATTTGCTTATCTTGTTCCTAGAAGTTCTTATTGTTGGTGTGTTAAGCTGTGTGTGCTCATTTTCCAATTTTCTTTGCTTATTTGTTCATAAAAGTCAAAAGCCATAAGCCATTAAAGCTTTAAGCTCAATTTAAGCTTCTGCCAACAAAAAGCCCCTTTTTCAGCTTATTTATAAGCATTCTCAAAAAGTCCTAGTTATGAAAAATGTTAAGCTTCATGTGCTTAACAAAGTTGTGTAAAAAGTTTTTGTAAAAAAAAAAAAAAGGGAGATAAGGGGAAACCCGGGTGAGCAAGACTCGAACCCGGACCTCTAGCCCACAATACAAACCACCTTTTTAATATAACCAAACCTACCGCTGCGCCCTTGGGTACTAACTACGTTAAGTCCCCAGTGGTTTATTATTTAACCCTTTTTTTTAAAACCCCTTTAAGCTATAAGCTTTTCTAGCTTATTTTCTCGGCTTATTTCTAAGCCGTAAAATTTGGGTTTACTTATTTTTCGTAGGATAGTGTTAGTGTACAAGTATTTTAAGGTAAATTTTCAGAATATTAATAAATAGTTTAGTATTTTATAAAATTTAATTAGTTAAAAG
The DNA here is from genome assembly GCA_026074375.1 of Tanacetum coccineum. Classification (NCBI taxonomy): domain Eukaryota; kingdom Viridiplantae; phylum Streptophyta; class Magnoliopsida; order Asterales; family Asteraceae; genus Tanacetum; species Tanacetum coccineum. Next base: position 50,871 of record BQNB010022756.1, on the reverse strand, counting down.
TTTTAGAAATTCATAAAAAGTATAAAAATTATCAAAAAAAATTTTCTTTATAGAAAATTTCATTAGTCATAATACTCACGTAGGAAAAATAGAAAAACATTCCCGTAGTGTAAATTTTAAAACTTTTTGATTCTTAAAAACGGCCTCGTGTACGGATTTTGTCTGACATTTCGTTTTGGTCAAACGACCTCCGTTTTCATCTATTTCTTTTTTTATTCTACATTATTAGTCCCTCTAGGGAGTAGTTTAGAAGTAAAAAATTTCCTTTAGAGGGGTAATTAATTACGAAATTTTAGGTTTTTGGACTACCCTTGTTCGGATTGTCACATCGTTTTTCAGCTTAATTTCATAATTTTTTAGTTTTTCTTAATCGTATTTTTTGTTTGTATTATTGTTTAACTTAGCGTTTCCACAACTCTCAAATCATATTCTCTCATTCAAACTCCAATCTCCACTGTATCGATTCTCCAGTTTCCAGCCGTCGTTGGGGATAAACACCCGGAACATTCTATCCCACTAATACTCCCGGTTTTAATGATTATGTATTTTTGGAATTACTATAAAGATATTAACAAATTAAAATATATATTATAACAATATAAATATAATATATTATCATAAAGTAATTATAAAAATTACAGCAAAACATGGGGTACTTAGAGGCTTTCCCTCTGCACTGTTCTTCAATCAAACAACAAGTGCAAGCTTAAGTAACAAAATGTGGGGGGAAAGTTACTATCATTTTCAAGTTGGTATATCGGGTTACTTCACCCCCGTGGTCACAAGCAATACCGACAGAAGACGAGTTGTAAGTTTAGCCAGAAGAGAATAAGGTTATATAAAGAACAGTCAACTCTCACGGAATATTTGAAGCTACTAAACCTTAATGATTACTTCCCGTCTCTAGCAAAATCTGTCAAGATTCTTCAAAGTTTTTCATACTTTTCAAGATTGTTTGCTTATGACAAGAACTTCTCGTGTAAATGTGGCGTACACGTCAGATGATGATCCCGAGATTTCGAAACCATCATGGGGGAATACTTGTACTTTGATACTTAGATGTATAACAGGGTCAACTACCAGGGTGAAGAAGTTTTATACTACTTCACTTAGTATGGGTGTGAATATTTCTGCAAGCGTGAGAAGATTAATTACTAATCACTTGCATGTTTCCCCCAAACATATAACCACCAAGAACCGAATGTCATGATACATTAAATACAGCAGTATATGTTGGTGTGGTTGATTTTTTTCTTCTCTAACAAAATTCTTGAGTGCAATTTAAATGTCAATGTTAGTAAGAACATTCAAGCTACATCAAAGTCTGAGAATCTGCTCAAAGATACGGATGAATGGTTTGGGGGAAAGCTGATTCAAAACTTCATCCAAAAAGGAGTCTAATGAAGAAAGCTATTTAAAGACATGCTGCATGAATGGCGGGGAAGTTAATCCAACTCATACATACTACAATGGTTCCTGTACAAGTAAAGACAATGAAGATCCAAGCTGGAGTACAACTATCAAGACTAAAAGACAAAGACGTCATCTTCAGCATTGGAAGCGCCTCAATGTCATTTTCTTTGTTGTATTTGAACTTGTTAGAAACATTGTATGTAAATTTCCGTATGCCCACATATTGGGGGAAGATAGTTAGCCTTAAAATAGTTGGCTAATACGAATTACATTATTTTTACATTAGCCCCGGACACGCAGGGACCAGAAATGTCAAGTGTATTAAGTAGATCGTGTCCTGAGCTATATATATCCCCTCCATACTTCCAATGGAGGTTGAGGAAAAACATTTGGCTCTAAGTGTTGGTGTTTCACTCTCTCTAGAAAACACACATATTCTTTCTTTCTCATCTCTAATCAAATGGCAAATTAAAATTTCTATCCTCCCCGACCTCCGGATCATGTCTCTTGTTAGTGAAATCTTATGGTTAACAGCAAGGCTCGGGGGTTGTTATCGTTCACTCGAGGAATAGGTTGAGAAGGCTTGATCATGGCCTAATAGAATTCTAAGGGTTGAGAAAGGATTCTTTTTGTATTTTTATATTTTATAAAAGCAGTAAATCATATATTTGAGAGGTGGGTTTGGTTTTAGCTAATAAACTAAATATAAACTAAACTAATAGTGATAACAATAAGATAAAAGATTGTGTTTATTTAATCATGTATTACTCCCTAGATTGCTTCTCCTAGTGTTGTTGCTTTGTCACACTTGGTAATTTTCTATGTATTATTTCCTAAGACATGAACGAATTACAACGAAACCCATCCGTCTTATTTTAATATCCGTATACGGCAAGCGCACAAGTAAGTTATATGAAGACTAATATCAAAGGCCTCTAATAGTATCTTAAATGCCATGTTAAAATATATTAAGAGTGTGATCAACCATATAAGGCAAGTAGTAAGAAGAATTGTTACCCGATGTATCACTTTCTACACAATCATGATTTCAGTAGACATATCAACAGCGATACAGACAAAATCTGGTTTTCTAAGACATAACATGCATATCCATCACAAGAAGCAACACCACTAAAATCTATATTCTAGGTTTTATACAATCATAAATAAACACAATAGGAGGCTTAGCCAATCATCTTATAGATAAAGCAAAAAACATAAATAAATCAGACAACACATAGACATATTGAATGATTAAATAAACCTTACTTGATTAAAACATGAATTGAAGGAAGTACAATAGGGTTTTTACGCCCTAAAATCGTCGCTAACAGCTGCTAAACGAACTAGGGTTCGTACCCTCTTTTTGTTCTAAAGTTACACACTCAAAACCCTAAATTCGGGTTTGTATATATAGGAAAATCGTTGTGACGGCGTCGCGCTTCAGTCGTGACGCCGTCAAAAAAGAGAATGTTCTAGATAATGGACTGGGCGTGTCTCTGACGACGTACGATGAGATCTGAGACGCCGACTGGTCTTTCGTTGTGACGGTGTCCATCGCTGATCTGTGACGCCGTCTCCAGCTTCATTGAGAACATTATCTTGAGAGATGTTGGTGTAGGTCCGTAGTCTTGTCCGTTTCTTCTCCAAATATCCCCAAGTCATGTGTAATACTTCCAAATGTGAAAAACCTAAAAGGAACGATTAATTACCTAAATTTAAGTGGCATAAATGCACTATTAGGAGGTTAAACGTTCCCGACAAAGTAATATAAAAAAAAGACACCCTCAGTTAAATACCCATACACTTGGATTTGCTTGTCCTCAATCAAATGGTCATTATACCTATACAATAACAATATGAGAGGGTCATTTTAAACTACTCTTAAAAAAAAGTATTATCACAACACAAACCTTCAAGACCACGTAATTAACAACAAAGGAAGTATATACTAGCACTTCACATACATGTTTGAGATTCTCCCTTTCACTCGGGTGTATAGTAAATTAAAACAAAGGGTGAAACAGAAAATCAAACACTCATTTACCCTGTCATAGCATTTAAATTACCATAAGCTTGGTAAAGGATCAACCTCCAACGCTATGTGCAAGTTATTATTCATTACTATCTAAAGTCTTTCAAGGGTTGTAGGTGTAGGTGTAATAGATAACATCTAATTAGAAACAAAACGGATGGATACATTTGGGTGGCTTAGGGTGAAGAAAAAAAATTATGGAGTGGAAGGATAGCCAATTATTTTACAAACGAATAACACGTTAGTTTATGGTTGCTCAGCCAAGTCTCAGACGAAGATATACAAACTCTACACAACTCTACATCAATCTCTTTCTTTTTCTTTTCATATTTTTTTTGAATAACATAATACATAACTTGGGGTTTATAACATGTACCCCTACACTTGAGCTTTTACATGCTCGATATTTACAATCTAACTAATGACCCAATTTGAGGTGGATCAAAATAACATGGTGATCATTTGACAAACATATGGGGGTATTGACTTAACTTTTCTTCCCCATTGTTCCGCGAAATAAATACTACTATGAATCAATTAACAATCGTAGCCAAAACAGTATATTTAACAAGGATAAAGAACTTAGCAACCTTGAACTCAAATAATTAACATGGTATATCACAATAATGTAACTAAAAAAGAGTACATACAAGGTAGGCAAATGCTATTGGGTGTAAGATAAGTTTTAAGGGTGACAATGCACTTTTATTAATAATCTGGAATCCACCTAAAATTACAAGAATCGTGAAAAATGATAAGCTCGGAGGGTTGTACTAGGGGTATCATGCACTAAAAATGAGTGCATGGCAAGGGTGTTGGATAGTTATAATGACGATTGACAATCATAAAAACAATTACAGGTTAAAAACATAGGGTATAATCCTCATGCCTCTTATCAGCAAATCATAATACTTACAAATGGCGTGAACTTCGAATGCATCACAAAAACAAGTTCTAGAATTTAATATACAAACGGTACAACACAAATAATTTTAATATCAATCTTAATGCACAGAAAAGTAGACAAAGACTCACACTACACATCCGTAAACGACGACATAAATACAGATGACTACACACTAAATCCTTAACACAAGAAAGCTAAAGTATAAACTATCTTGGGTATCAATAATAAGAAACCGAATGTCCTTAAAGATCACAAGGTGAACCTCACATTTATTGAGGGTGAATCTGAGGGTTAATGTGCAGTCATCTATAAATATCCTATCCACGAAAACTCTATTAATACTCGGATTTCATCGGTATTGTGTCATAAAAAAAAATTAAATTTGGGTTAAAATTTACCTATTATGCTAGGTTCGAATATTACCTAACTTTTTAAAAAAGACAAATCAAATGAACAAATGAAATAATAGTTTCTAAGCTTAATTTTTCCCGTCACTTAAAGTTTAACATTTTCCCAAATGTTCTATTAGAATACCCTTGAAAACGATTAAGGGAAAGAAAACAATGGAAAAGAGAACTAGTAACTGGCCCTTGGTATGCTTAATAAAGGAGAAGAAACATGCTAAACTTTTTAGATCGACCTTCGTAAGAATCATCCTAATAAACTTCCTAAGAACTTCCAAGTTTCTTCTCATCAAATAAAAACCTGTAATCAAATATCAAGACCAACTAACCAAGCAATAAAATGTGCGATAAACAAATGATACAATATGAAATTAGGTTGACTCGATAAAGCAGTAAGGATAGGTGAGAGAATTGTTAAACCCATTAGGGTTTTACAGGTTTTATAACAGAACAATAGATATTTAAGAAATTTTATCAAGTTTCATTTTCAAAAAAATTAAAAACTTTAAAGTTTCTGGACCTGGCGTTGACTCCGTCAGGGTTTTTAATGTGACCTCTTCATCAGGTGTCGATTGGTGACCGGCGTCGCGTGTAAATCGTGACGCCGTTTCCAATTCTGTTAGAAACGAAATTTTTTGTTTTTGATGAAAAATTATCCCCTCCTACACTTGATACCATACAAGTTAATTCATGAACAAATGTCACGCATAAAACTGAGAATTTAAACAATTCAATCATATGACTTCGAAACTGACACTAGGTGATTAATCTAAATAATTCATTATTTAAACATGTTGAATTTGGCTTAAAAGCTGAAATAAATTCCTCTACAGCATATTATTTGTAAAATACCTTTTGATAGAAAATTAAGCGAAGGTAAAACACAAATAAAGCATGATTACAAGATAGTTCAAACATAATAAAACAAACTATAAATAATTAAAACACACATGACACTCCTAATTTACGGGAAAAGTAAATTGGGTTGCCTCCCAAGAAGCGATTTTATTTATTAACGAGTCTTGTAGCTAGTCTCGAAGTCACGCGTCCTTACGTGACTTCTCTATCGTAATCCATTCCTCCTTCTACTTTAACGGGAGCGGGGTGTTTACTTATTGAATGTTGTTGATCCGTCCATTGGTATGAACTATTCCATCTCTTCTCATGTGGAGTTTATCTTTCTTCCCATTACTAGCCCTAGCCAACCTACAGTGTCAATAGGGGCTATAGGCCTACCGTGCGTTCTCGAACTCCTTTCTCAATCTTACAGGAGGATTCAGGTATCCTATGGAAACTTATCTTACTCTTTCCAGATCTTAGAGTTATGATGCCTTTATCAAACTTAATTGAGGCTTTAGCCGTTGTTAGGAATGGTGTTCCTAAGATGAAAGGCCTCTTTTTGTCTTCCTTAATGTCTAGAATTACGAAGTCTACGGGGTACATATGCTTAGCAACTTTAACTAAAACGAGCCTCGCTCTATCCTAAAGGGAAGATATACTAGCTAGTGAACAATTCCTTCATAGTTAGGAATGAGTTAAAGCTTTCATCATCTTCATCCTCTTCCTCTTCTTTGAATACTTCTTCGACTTCTTCATCAGTTTCGGATTCACTTTCTTCTTCTTCGATCACCTCTTCTACTTTCATGTTGGTTTCTATCTCATCGTCCTCCTTACCGTGCTCTTTTATCCCTTTACTTCTTCTTTCCATATCATCGAGTTCGTGCTCGTGTGCATTCGTGGAAGAGGTGTCTTCTTCTTGCGTATCACTATCTTTACTGAGAATAACGATTGAATTGACGAAGTGAACACGTTTTAGGGCTGATGGGTTCTTGTTTAGCTCTTTTATGGATGCGGGAGAAATATATTTCGGGGAGAACAATTTTGACGGGCTTTTGATTCCTTTCTTTCTGAGCTCCTCCTTTTCGTAATGACTGATTGCAACAATGTTCTTGTGGGCCATGAAGTTTCCTGCATTTTTGGGGGGTAGATATGTCATTGAGCTTTTCGGAGACAGTTTCCAAAAAAGGTTAATTTTCCCAATCATGTCGTCCTGATGTTGTCCGAATTGGGTATGTAGGTGAGACAACCTCTTCTCTTGGTTAGAGTCGAAATCAAGTAGCGCCTTCTCAAGCTTTATTTGATAACTTGAGGAATGGATGGAGATTGATTCGTTTTGTGGGTTTGTAAATGTTTGAGTCCGCTCCCAGTTAAAATTTGGGTTGTCCTTCCAAGTGTTGGCGACATCATTGAAATTTCTTGGTCCTTGGATTGAGATGAACTTCTTGTCTCTTATTTCGTTCGTATGCGAAGATGCGTAGTCAACACAAGCCTGCTCGGGGCCTTCCGTGAAATTATGATTGTCGTGAGGACCATTGCAGATTTCACATGAGGCAATGATTTTATTCACTTGAGTAAGCTGTGTTGAAGCAAGATAAGCTTCCATCAAGCGTTGGACTTGATTTTCGAGCTTAATTAGACGGCAGACAGATGTACTCAGGACATCTTGAGGCAATGTGATTTCCTTGACCGGCTTAGCGAAATCCCTTGGGTCGTTCCAACTTTTGTTGTCATAGAGGGCGAGGTCCTCTAATATTGCCCAGGATTCTTCGGGGTTGAGGTCACGAAACTTACCACCGACCGATTGGTCAATGGTTCGGCATGTGATGGGATTGACATGGTCATAAAAAATTTAGACTTGAAGCCAAAGATCAATGCCATGATGAGGGACTTTTTGGACTAAGTCCTTGAAGCGAGTCCATGCTTCGGATAAAGATTCTCCATGATGTTGTTGGAACATCAAGATATCGTGCGGAGTTTTGTGGTCCTTCCAGGTGGAAAGAATTGAGCAAGGAATCAGGTAGTAAGATCCTCCCATGTGGAGATGGATCCTGCTGGAAGGCGTTCAAGCCAATTGCTAGCTTGATCGCGTAGGGAAAATTGAAATAAACGCAGGCGCGTTCTTTCCCTATTTTCACCGTCAAGGTCAAGTGAGTCCACAAGTTTAAGGAAATCCTTGAGGTGTTGGTTTGGATCCTCGGACCGAAGTCCGTGGAATGAGCATCCGTTTTGCACCAACCGGATGGTGTCGGATCGAAGAGGTACCACGTTGTTCCCTTCGGGGAGCTCGATGGTATTCCTATAGCCCTCGTGGCTTGGTTTGGAGTAATCTCCTAGAGTACGGATAGGATTCTCGTCTCCCATGGTGGTTGACGAGAATGGGTTACGAAACAGATAACACGAAGAAAAGATAGACTACAAGAAAGCTAATATGCGGGAATTAAATCTTACTTGAAAGGATTCAAGCAAGTAGAACTAAGCTAAACTATGATCAATACCTAACTATTCCCCAGGCGGCGGCGCCAAAAACTTGATGTGCGGTCGTCGTAGGACTTCTACACGAGAAGTTTTACAACTCCCTAGGCAGTGCACCTAATCGTTGTAGTGTAGTATAGGCAAGACTCGGGGTTGTTTATCGTTCACTCGAGGAATAGGTTGGGAAGGCTTGATCACGGTCTAACAGAATTCTAAGGGTTGAGAGAAGATTATTTTTGTATTTTTATATTTTATGGAAAGCAAGTAAATCATATAATTGGAGAGAGGTTTGGTTTTAGCTGTTTAAACTAAATATTAACTAAGCTACTGGTGATAACAATAAGATAAAAGACTGTGTTTATTTAATCATGTATTACTCCCTAGATTGCTTCTCCTAGTGTTGTTGCCTTGTCACACTTGTGATGATCTGTGTAACTATTTCCTAAAGCATGAACGAATTACACGAACCCGCCGTCTACTTAGTATGCCGCTAGAGCAACGCACATGCAAGGTAGTATGAAGACTATTACACGGCCCCTAGGAGTACACTAAGTGCATGTGAAATATATTAAGAGTGGATCAACCATATTAGGGGGCAAGGTAGTATGAAGACTATTACCCGATGGTATCCTTTCTACACAATTACGTTTCCCTAGACATATCAACAGCGATGCAGACAAAAGCTGGTTTTCTAAGACCTAATGTGCACATCCATCACAAGAAGCAACACCACTAAGATCTACATTCTAGGTTTCATACAATCATAAATAAACACAATAAGAGGTTTAGCCAAGCATGTTAAAGATAAAGCAAGAACAATAAATCAAACAACACATAGACATATTGAATGATTAAGTAAACCTTACTTGATTAAAACATGAATTAGAAGAGGTACAATAGGGTTTTTAGGCCCTAAAATCGTCTCCTACAGCTGCTAAATAAACTATGGTTCGTACCCTCTTTTATTCTAAAGTTACCCACCCAATACCCTAAATCCGGGTTTGTATATATAGGAAAAACGCTATGACGGCATCGCGTTTTAATCGTGACGCCTTCATGAAAGAGAATATGTTTGAAGTCGGGTTGCGATTCAGGCTGCGCCGTTTGAGATCGTGTGTTGACACCGTCACTGGATGAAGTGTGATGGCGTCGTGTATGAAATGTGACGTCGTCTCAAGGCTCTGTATGCCAAATCTTCTAGAGTCTTGGTGTTGGTCCGTAATCTTGTCCGTTTCTTCTCCAAATGAGCCTAAGTCACGTGTAAATCTTCCAAATATCTTCCAAATGAGAAATACCTGAAAAGGAACGATTAAGTACCTATTTTGGGCATAAACACATGATTTTGGGGGTTTAACGACCCAGAAAAAGTGTATAAAATGACACCTCATCAAATACCCCTACACTTGGGATTTGCTTATGCTCAAGAAAATGGGTTTTTCTATCTAGACAATAACAATATGAGGGGTCATTTTACCTACTCTTTAAAAATATTATACAACACAACCTTCTAGACCTCGTAATTAAAAGCACAGAAAATATACACTAGCACCTCACACAAGTGTTTGGGATTCTCTCTTTTACTCGGTTGTATAATAAATTATAACATATGAGGGAAATGGAAAATCAACACTCATTACCTGTCATAGCATAGAAATTACCATAGGCTTGGTAAAGGATCAACCTCTACCGCTAGGTGCAAGCATTATTCATTACTATCTAAGAGGTCTTTTAAAGGGTTATGGGGTGTAGGTGTAAGATAACATATAAGGGAAACAGAAATGGATGGGATACATTTGGGTGGCTTTGGGTGAATTTAGAGTGGAAGGGTTAGCTAATTATTTACACAAATACACGCTGGTTTGGTTGCTAAGCCAAGACTCAGACGAAGATATACAAACTCTACACAACTCTACATCAATCTCTTTCTTTTTCTTTTCTTTTCTATATATATATATATATATATATATATATATTGAATAACATAATACATCACATGGGGTTTATAATACGTACCCTTATACTTGAGCTTTTACTTGCTTGAAATTTACAATCTAACTAATGACCCGTATTGAGGTGGATCAAAATAACATGGTGATCATTTGACAAACATATGGGGGGGGGGGGGTATTGACTTAACTTGTTGATAAATGTTAAATTGTATATATTAAATACCCGGGATTTTGCCAATAAAAGCCAAGAAAACATGCCAAAAGATAGAAAT
>BQNB010022756.1:5088-39042 GCA_026074375.1 Tanacetum coccineum | reverse complement strand
CTTTGACATAGGAAATACAAAACTTTATACAAAAGCAACTAGCAACTTTGATTAAGTAGGCTTAATCTACAGGGTAGGCTAAGGTGTAAAGGTATAACGAAATAGACATATGGTTTGAAAAAGACAGGAATGGCTCAACAGGTTTTTCTAAATGATCTTACTCTTATAGTGAGAGTAAGCAAAGGGTTACATGAGATTTAACTAACTAGTGTAGTTATTTAATTTTACAACATTTAGGCTTTTTGGTGTATTCCTAAAAATTTACCAGTTAAAAATGTTTCTACATCTAAGTCCATAGTACTCATCGTTGTGGTCTCGAGTGTAACACCCCAAAATGGGTCGCAGCGGAAATATTTCCGGGAGCGTTACTTCATAATACCATTGCACAAGATGTGAGAGAACAACCTCTAAATGAGTCATTTGAAAAGTAATCTTTGTAAAATTTGAACTCCAATGCACATCAGATAGGCCAAGCATCTATTTCACCAGAGAAAAACATGCTTAAAAGTGTCAACATAAAGTTGGCGAGTTCATAGATTTATGTAAATGTAAATGTTGGATCAAAGATTTGTAAAGTGTGGATGACCATTTCAATCCTTATAATAGTCACAAAAATGTAAGTATAAATGTAGAGCCAAAAGAGTATAGTATCTGCTGCATCACTACAGTATCATGAAAAATGTTTAGTAACCAGTAATGTTCAGCAACTTAGTGTGGATCACAAGATTTCAAAGTGTATGACATTGTAACACATACAATATCACTAAAATGTAATTACGACTGCACTAAGCTCATGAAACTGATGCTACGACATGTATGTATGCAATTTAATGCCAGTGAATGCCCAGTGTAGATGTCAACCCGTAACATCCTAAATCCGACATGATATATGTCCGTTAGTTTAATCCGTCGAACTAGTGAGCGCTACTCACCCGAACAGGGATGTCAATCTCAAATAGATCTATTTATAACACTCGCGCTTACACAATGAAATTAACAGTTCATGATAATGGGCAGTGTGGGTTCTTATTACTTAGGCACACTACGTAATTATTGCCTCAATGAAAAGTGTTGTGCTTGTGTCATTTTGTAAAATGAGCAATGTATCCCCCACGAGATATGTAAATGAGTATAAGTATGAGTATGTAATCAAGTATCTGAAAGAGTATGTAAAAGAATTTGTAAGTTAGTATGTAAACAAGTTGTAATGAGCATGTATTCTCCCCCGAGATTTGTAAAGTAATTGAAAAGCAAGTGAAAGTGGGGCTATAAACTCCCCAAACGCAAAGTAGTAATTCGAGAGATGATCAACAATTATTAACGAGCAACGAGTTCCTAAACGCGACCAATCGAGACAAAAAGTTCAAAGTTGACGAGAAGAAATGAGACCCATTATATAAGCTTCAAACCCATTTAACAACTCCGTCAATTAAACCCAAAATTTACCGCTTAATCTTCTTCTAATCATCCAAAGCTCGAAACTTTATGTGAATTTAAGTGGATGTAAATAATAAAAAGACTTGACCAAAATGAATTTTTATAACTAAAGATGAAAACTTATAAAATTTAATGGCTAAGAATTAATGATTTAAAAAAAACATATATTTGATAAATCTTAAAACACATTACGATTCAAGTGTGGTGGTACAAAAAAAACGTGTAAACTGCTTTCTTAATCAAAGTTAAATGACGTAAATAAGTAACAAAGAAACTAAGTAAGCAAGAAATGAAGAAAAGCAATCATGAAACTAAATATTTTGGCTAAACAATAAAGAGAGAAAAGAGATATTTCATACATAGTGCGGCTGAAAGAAAAAATATATGCCTGTAAGATACGAGATACAATGTTTATATAGGCGCTAAACCTTTAGAAAAACAAAATATTGGTCGTCCATTAAATCTCTAGACGTGGCTTCATCTCAACCAAATATTATGTGCGTAGCAATTAAGCTTAGAATATTGGGATAGGCAATACAAAATATCTTTGTGGGTCCTCCATTGAAATCTTCATGTGGGAGTAATGTAGCAAAACACCAATTGGATCCTCATTTTCTATAACAATTTTTTTCATATAAATGGGCTGGAAAGAATAGGCGTCAAGGTTAGGCTCATTTGGGCTCAAAATTGAGCCGATGATGCTTATCGGGCTTAACGTGGGCTTGACTTTGTTTAGCATGAGCCAAATATTGGCATATTAAAAGGCTCGGCTAAGCCTTTAATGGCTTTGGACATCAACTTGTTATGGTTGTGTTAAAACATGGGCTCGGCTAGGCTTAAATCACATGGCTTTAATAATCTTCGATAAATGCTTGAAATCAAATGTAACAACAAACATTTACGTAATAAACGTAAATGTAAATGCACATGACCTACATATCATTTTTATGACATTTATAACATACTTGTTAAGAGTAGACTAAAATTTTATTTTATTTTATTTTTTTGTAAAGATATTATACCCAATAAAAATATAAAAAATTAATAATAATAATTATTATTTAAAGTAATAATAATAATATGTTATGAGTAGACTATGCTTAGTCTAGAGTTGGTGTGCGTTCAAAGACATTTTTCAGTGTGCGCGGGATAACTTCCTGGTTTTATGTCAAATTAACCGCGTAACTTATAAAAGTCAAAATAATGCACGTAAAGGTTAAAATTATGACCTGAAATTTACGGGGTGTGACATAATTTTTCCGTTAAGAGAGCTTCGTCCCGAAGCTCACGGTGTATGGTTTAGGGTCGGCGAAAAGATGTGGATATCTCTTTCGGATTTGATCTACACGCTTTCATGTAAGTTCAGGTGCTCTTCTTGAATTCCAACGTACTTTTACCATCGGGATGCGACTTTGTTTTAGACGTTTGACCTCACGGTCCATGATTTCAACCGGTTCTTCGACGAAATAAAGCTTGTCATCGATTTGGATTACATCTAACGAGATAACAAGTGTTTCGGCAGAAAAACACTTTTTCAGGTTCGACACAAGAAAGATACTATGAACTCGGCTTAGTTGATTTGAAAGTTCGAGTAGGTAAGCGACGGTTCCAACCTTTGCTAAAATCTGGAAAGGTCCAATATAACACGGGTTCAGCTTTTCCCGTTTGTCGAAACGTATCCCCATATATGCGTAACTCTGTCGGCGATTACGAGCAGCTTGTAGTTTGTTGCGTATCCGAATGATCTTCTTAGTCGTTTCACGGTTAAGTTTCGGAGCCAGCGAGTTGACTACCCAACCTTGGTCCAGAAGATAGGTGATTGACACTCTTACTCGTAAAGTGTCTCGAACGGTGCGACCTTGTTTCCGGTACGATAACTGTTGTTGTAAGACATTCCTACTAAATGTAGATTAGTATTCCGACTGCTTCTATGGTCAAGCTCATAGTGTATCGTCCATAGTTCGTACAGTTTGCTCGCTCTGGTGGTCGATAAACATAGTGCACCTTGTACCATCTAGGTGGTGTCTCCAAATTTTTAGCGCAAAGACTATAGCTCCTAGCTTTAGGTTATGTATCAAAGCGTTTTCGAGGAGTTTAATAAAATAATCAAATAAGACAGCAACGAATACCAAATAAAAGGCGAAATATAAAATGTATGCAATGTGCATGTAGGTACGGATTGAGTATCGTGAGAATCCTTAAAGAAATGATAGAATATCTGTACTGATAAGAAGACATACGAAAACTGAGAATTAATAAGTTGTACTAATGGTCAAAGAAGTACGTATCGAGTAACATTACGCATTAAGATCGAAGATCAAAATAATAAATGCGAACGTAGGAAACCCAAGGAAAGAGTACTAATCTCCAAAAGGAGTAGTTGTCAATGTAAAGAGGCTATATCTAGTATAATGATTTATTATTTGAGTATAATGATGTATGAATAAAGAATGCTAAAAATTAAAGATTAAATATGTTTATAAAAAAGAAGCAAATGATTATTGATCAATGCAAACGAAAGAATTTCTGAACTAAATTTCACGAAAAGAGAAATCTAACTCAATATGTACAAAATTTCTCAAAGATAAAATAATAACAATTACATTTGTAAGCTTTATAAATGATTTTAAGTAGCAAAAATAACAAAACAATAGATCATAAAGTATCAAGAATATCCGTACAAATGTAGTAACAGTCAAAGGAAATGAACGTAAAGAATTATTCGATAAACAAAATGAATGTAGAGATTCATTTGTGCTAACAGGTCACAAATCGAAAGGCTATAGAGAGTCATCCAGTTAATTAATCAATACAAAAGTGAGGATTAATACCAATAGTTGAAAGAGGCACATATCAAAGAAACAATATGTCAAGGATGCCACACAATATAGGTGAAATAAATGTACAAACAATTATTTATTAGGGAGAACTAATACCAAATGGTTACAAAAAGTACATATTAAGAAAATGGTATTTCAATGATGTTAAAATGGGATATGTGAAATTAATTGTACAAACAATTAATTATTAAAGGGAGTGGAAATATCTGTACCATGAATAGTACATCGAGAGTTTTCAAAAAAACATTTTAAATAAAAGGTTATCGTTAGCTATGATGGTCGAGATTCTCTCTTCGGAGTGGTGGTTGTTGGGTGTGTCGTACCCAATGATGTTCTAGTCGGAAGATGTGACTTTCATTAGCGTGGTTTGTCTCGAGGGTCTTTATGCGCGATTCATCCTCGACATCTCTGATCTCGTTCCGCTCAAGGCGAAAGAGCATGCTAACATACGTTACGATATGAGTCATTGATAACGCCGAACTTAGAAGTTGTCTTATTTCTGATATAATTTTTTTTCAAAATCACAAGAAGTAAAGAGAAAGGAATGAGACGTCAATGAGTCGTGTTCCAGAAGTAGGTGTTCCAAAATGGCACGTTACGAGGTGACAGGTTACTATTCGCACTCTAATTAGCCGGTGTTTCTATGCAGGGGTTACATGACGATGCATGTATTTCAACAGTATGAGGTGAGTGTTCAAACTCGGAGTCGGATAGTAAAATAACGTAGGGTCAGCAGACTGTGACAAGTTTCGATGTTATGTAAAATAATATTATGTAAATTCATAAAAAGTTTTAAAGACCATCGTATCACTCACGATGTCTTAAGAAACACTTAGAGACCATTGTTTCACTTACAATGTCCTGGAAATGTAAAATATACGCAAGGAAATGTAAGCATATATGTACGTATATGTATGTCATGTAAGCAAGTAATGTAAGCAAGTAAGCAAGTAGTGTGTATGCATATGAAAAAGTTAGATGTGATGCAATGTTTATGAAAACGGTTATAGTCTAGGTAAAATATGCAACCTAGTTCTCTATAACCTTGGCTCTGAATACCAATCTGTAACACCTCCAAAATGGGTCGCAGCGGAAATATGTTCGGGAGTGTTACTTCATAATACCATTGCACAAGATGTAAGAGAATGACCTCTAAATGAGTCATTTGAAAAGTAATCTTTGTAAAATTTGGACTCCAATGCACATCAGACAGACCAAGAATCTATTTCACCTGAGAAAAACATGCTTAAAAGTGTCAACATAAAGTTGGTGAGCTCATAGATTTATGTAAATATAAATGTTAGATCAAAGATTTGTAAATTGTAGATGACCATTTCAATCCTTATAATAGTCACAAAAATGTAAGTATAAATGTAGAGCCAAAAGAGTATAGTGTCTGCTGCATCACTACAGTATCATGAAAAATGTTTAGTAACCAGTAATGTTCAGCAAAGTAGTGTGGACCATAAGATTTCGAAGTGTATGACATTGTAACACATACAATATCACTAAAATGTAATTACGACTGCACTAAGCTCATGAAACTGACGCTACGACATGTATGTATGTAATTTAATGCCAGTGAATGCTTCGTGTAGATGTCAACCCGTAGCATCCCAAATCCGACATGATATATGTCCATTAGTTCAATCCGTCGAACTAGTGAGCGCTACTCACCTGAACAGGGATGTCAATCTCAAATAGATCTATTTATAACACTCGCACTTACACAATGTAATTAACAGTTCATGATAATGGGCAGTGTGGGTTCTTGTTACTTAGGCACGCTACATAATTATTGCCTCAATGAAAAGTGTTGTACTTGTGTCATTTTGTAAAATGAACAATGTATCCCTCCGCGAGATATGTAAATGAGTAAAAGTATGAGTATGTAAACAAGTATGTGAAAGAGCATGTAAAAGAATTTGTAAGTTAGTATGTACGCAAAGTAGTAATTCAAGAGATGATCAACAATTATTAACGAGCAACGAGTTCCTAAACGCGACCAATCGAGACCAAAAGTGCAAAGTTGACGAGAAGAAATGAGACCCATTATATAAGCTTCAAACCCATTTAACAACTCCGTCGATTAAACCCAAAATTTACCGCTTAATCTTCTTCTAATCATCCAAAGCTCGAAACTTTATGTGAATTTAAGTGGATGTAAATTATAAAGAGACTTGACCAAAATGAATTTTTATAACTAAAGATGAAAAATTATAAAATTTAATGGCTAAGAATTAATGATTTAAAAAAAACATAAATTTGATAAATCTTAAATACATTACGATTCAAGTGTGGTGGTACAAAAAAACATGTAAACTGCTTTCTTAATCAAAGTTAAATGACGTAAATAAGTAACAAAGAAACTGAGTAAGCAAGAAATGAAGAAAAGCAATCACGAAACTAAATATTTTGGCTAAACAATAAAGAGAGAAAAAAGATATTTCATACATAGTGCGGCTGAAAGAAAAAAATATATGCCTGTAAGATACGAGATACAATGTTTATATAGGCGCTAAACCTTTAGAAAAACTAAATATTGGTCGTCCATTAAATCTCTAGACGTGGCTTCATCTCAACCAAATATTATGTACGTAGCAATTAAGCTTAGAATATTGGGATATGCAATACAAAATATCTTTGTGGGTCCTCTATTGAAATCTTCATGTGGGAGTAATGTAGCAAAACACCAATTGGCTCCTCATTTTCTATAACAAATTTTTTTCATATAAATGGGCTGGAAAGAATAGGCGTCAAGGTTAGGCTCATTTGGGCTCAAAATTAAGCCGATGATGCTTATCGGGCTTAACGTGGGCTTGACTTTGTTTAGCATGAGCCAAATATTGGCATATTAAAAAGGCTCGGCTGGGCCTTTAATGGCTTTGGACATCAACTTGTTATGGTTGTGTTAAAACATGGGCTCATCTAGGCTTAAATCATCGGGCTTTAATAATCTTCGATAAATGCTCGAAATCAAATGTAACAACAAAAATTTATGTAATAAACGTAAATGTAAATGCACATGACCTACATATCATTTTTATGACATCTATTACATACTTGTTAAGAGTAGACTAAATTTTTATTTTATTTTATTTTTTAAGTAAAGATATTATACCGTGTGAAAATATAAAAAAATTAATAATAATTATTATTATTTGAAGTAATAATAATAATATGTTATGAGTAGACTACACTTAGTCTAGAGTTTGTGTGCGTTCAAAGACATTTTTTAGTGTGCGCGGAATAACTTCCTGGTTTTATGTCAAATTAACCACGTAACTTATAAATGTCAAAATAATGCACGTAAAGGTTAACATTATGACCTAAAATTTACAAGGTGTGACATCGAGTAATATACCAAGACAAGTTCTAAAGTCCACTACATCACCGACACATTCATATTTTTTGTGGAATTTTTTGTAAACGTTTAGAAACGGAATAGGCTTAATTCTCACAATTTGGCATTAAAGGTTATAGTGCGCGAGGTCATGTAACTAATAATTTTTACAAAAGTTATGCTAGAAAAAACTTTAAATTTGGCATAATTTAAGCATATAGCATATTATTTGTAAAAGAACGGACAAGTAGGCGTTCTAATTCTCCATCCCCCACTTAAATTATACAACATCCTCGTTGTATAGATAAAACAATTAATGAAATGGGAAATAGAATTAGAACGAGAAACTCCCCTGATATGTTGCTCGGGATGATTCTCCAATTTGAGTTCTTGTGCAAAAGTGTGTTGACGAGGCTTTAGAATGCTCGTACGAGTTCAACACACGTCTTTTTCAGAGTATACCATATCGTCGATTTTCTTATAGCAAGGTCCTGCATAAAAGTTTAGAAGACAAAAGTACAATTCCTATCTCGGTTATACAATGGTTACAATGCATGAAAACAACTAAACACACATGATGTACAGGGATCAATACGCTGTATCACAAACCCAATGATATGCCATATGGTTCCTGTAAAAACAATTAAAAATTTTCAAAGTACTGAAAATTAAATTATAGACTGCTAACGTTCAGACACATCCATATGCCGTATCCAGAGGAGTTCGGTAAGCCGTATGGAGTGTCTGGGAAGACAGACTCGATAAAACAATTAAAAATACGACAAACAATTTAAAAACGACCGGGTTGTCTCTCGGGAAGCACGAAAAGACGATAGCTCCTAGCTTTAGTTATGTGTCAAAGCGTTTTGAGGAGTTTAAAAATAAAATAATCAAATAAACAGCAACGAATCACCAAATAAAAGGCTAAATATAAAATGTATGCAATGTGCAGGTATAACGGAATTGAGTATCGTGAGAATCCTTAAAGAAATGATAGAATATCTGTAACTGATAAGAAGACATACGAAAACTGAGAATTAATAAGTTGTACTAATGATCAAAGAAGTACGTATCGAGTAACATTACGCATCAAGATCGAATAGTGAAATAATAAATGCGAACGAAGGAACCCAAAGAAAGAGTACTAATCTCCAAAAGGAGTAGTTGTTCAATGTAGAAGTAGCATATTCTAAGTATAATGATTTATTTATCTGAGTATAATGATGTATGAATAAAGAATGCTAAAAATTAAGATATATATGCATATGAAAAAAGAAAGCAAATGATTATTGATCAATGCAAACGAAAGAATTTCTGAACTAAATTTCACGAAAAGAGAAATCCACTCAATATGTACAAAATAACTCAAAGAAAAAATAATAACAATTACATTGTAAGCTTTATAAATGATGTTAAGTAGCAAAAATAACAAAATCACTAGATCAGAATAGTATCACGAAAAACTAACCCGTACAAATGTAAGTAACATTCAAAGGAAATGAACGTATAGAATATCGATAAACAAAATGATGTAAGAGAATCATTTGTTGCTAACATAACACAAAACCGAATACTACTAGAGAGTGCACCATATAATTAATCAATGCCAACGAGAGGACTAATAGTCAATAGATGAAAAGGCACATATCAAAGAAACAAAATGTCAAGATTCCACAACAGATAGGAGTGAAATAAATGATACAAACAATCTATTATATTGGGAGAACTAATACCTAAATGGATACAAAAAGTGACATATTAAGAAAATGTGATTTCAATGATGTTAAGAAGGGATATGCGAAATTAATGTAACAAACAAATAATTATTAAATGGAGTTGGAAATAATCTGTACCATAACAGTACATCGATGAGTTTATCAAAAAACATATAAAATAAAAGGTAACGTTAGCATATGATGGTCGAGATTCTCTCTTCGGAGTGGTGGTTGTTGGGTGTGTCGTACCCAATGATGTTCTAGTCGGAAGATGTGACTTTCATTAGCGTGGTTTGTCTCGAGGGTCTTTATGCGCGATTCATTCTCGACATCTCTGATCTCGTTCTGCTCAAGGCGAAAGAGCATGCTAACATACGTTACGATATGATCATTGATAACGCCGAACTTAGAAGTGGTCTTCTTTCTGGTATAATTTTTTTCAAAATCACAAAGTAAAGAAAGAAAGGAATGAGACGTCAATGAGTCGTGTTCCAGAAGTAGGTGTTCCAAAATGGCACGTTACGAGGTGACAGGTTACTATTCGCACTCTAATTAGCCGGTGTTTCTATGCGGGGGTTACATGACGACGCATGTATTTCAACAGTTTGAGGCGAGTGTTCAAACTCAGAGTCGGATAGTAAAATAATGTAGGGTCAGCAGACTGTGACAAGTTTCGATGTTATGTAAATTAATATTATGTAAATTCATAAAGAGTTTTAAAGACCCTCGTATCACTCATGATGTCTTGAGAAACGCTTAGAGACCATTGTTTCACTTACAATATCCTGGGGAAAAATTTAGAGACCATTGTGCAACTCATAATGTCCTTGAGAAATAAACGAGACATTGAGTGCACTTCACAATGTTTTAGGAGTAAAAATTCTATTATTTAAAAAATAAATATTTAATATCAATTGAGTAAAATATACGCCAAATAGAGTATTATATCTATGTCATGTAAGACAAGTAGTTGTGTATGCCATTAAAAAGTTTGACATGAAGCAATGTGGAGAATAACCGGTTATATTTCTAGTAAAATATGCAACTAGTTCTCAATAACCATGGCCTGAATACCAATCTGTAACACCCCCAAAATGGGTCGCAGCGGAAATATGTTCGGGAGTGTTACTTCATAATACCATTGAACAAGATGTAAGAGAAAGTAACACTAATGAAAGGGGGTTTGTCATTTGAAAAACATCTTTGTAAAATTAGGATACTCCAATGCACATCAGGACAGACCAAGAATCTATTACACCTGAGAAAAACATGCTTAAAAGTGGTCAACATAAAGTTGGTGAGTTCATAGATTTATGTAAATGTAAAATGTTGGATCAAAGATTTGTAAAATGTAGATGACCATTTCAATCCTTATAATAGTCACAAAAATGTAAGTATAAATGTAGAACCAAAAGAGTATAATGTCTACTGCTTCACCACAGTATCATGAAAAATGTTTAGTAATCAGTAATGTTCAACAAAGTGTGTCGACCACAAGATTTCAAAGTGTATGACATTGTAACAAATACAATATCACAAAAAGGTAATTACAACTGCCTAAGCTCATGAAACTGACGCTACGACATGTATGTATTCAATTTAATGCTAGTGAATGCATGCGTAGTAAAAGATGTCAACCCGTAGCATCCAAATCCGACATGATATATTGTCCATTGATTTTAATCCTTGAACTAGTGAGATGCGCACTCACCCTAAACAGTGGATGTCAATCATCAAAAAAGATCATTTATAACACACGCACTTACACAATGTATTAACATCCATGATAATAGGCATTAGTGGGTTCTTGTTACTTAGGCACGCTACATAATTATTGCCTCAATGAAAAGTGTTGTACATTGTGTCATTTTGTAAAATGAACAATGTATCCCTCCGCGAGATATGTAAATGAGTAAAAGTATGAGTATGTAAACAAGTATGTGAAAGAGCATGTAAAAGAATTTGTAATTTTAGAATTAAACAAGTAAAGTAAACAAATTGTGAATGAGCATGTGAATCCTCCATCGAGATTGTGTAAAGAAATTGTAAAGCAAGAGAAGGTGGGGCTATAACTCACTACCAAGAGAAGAAATTCGAGAGATGATCAACAATTATTAACGAGCAACCGAGTCCTAAACGCACCATACGAGAACCCAATAGTGCAAAGTTTAACGGTGAAAAAATGAGACCCATTATATAAGCCTTTTCAAACCCATTTAAACAACTCCGTCGATTTAAACCCAAATTACCGTTAATCTTCTCTAATCAGCCAAAGCTCGAAACTTTATGTGGAATTTAAATTGAGGTAAATTATAACGAGACATGACCAAAATGAATTATATAACAAAGATGAGAAAAAATATAAAATTTAATGGCTAAAGAATAAATGATTGAAACAAAACATAAATTTGATAAATCTTAAATACATTACGATTCAGTGGTGGAGGTACAAAAAAACATGTAAACTCTTTCTTAATCAAAAGTTAAATGACGTAATAGTAACAAAAGAAACTGATTAAGCACGAAATGAAGAAAAGCAATCACGAAACAATATTATGGCTAAACAAAAAAGAGACGACAAAAGATATTTCATACATAGTTGCGGCTAAAGAAAAAAATATATGCCTGTAAGATACGAAAACAATGTTTATATAGGCCGCTAAACGCTTTAAAATACTAAATAATGGTCGTCCATTAAAGCCTAGAACGTGGCATCATCTCAACAGATATTATGTACGTACAATTAAGCTTAGAATATTGGTAGAAGCAATACAAAATAATCTCTGGGTCCTCTATTGAATCTCATGTGGGAGTAATGTAGCAAAACACCAATTGGCTCCTCATTTTCTATAACAAATTTTTTTCATATAAATGGGCTGGAAAGAATAGGCGTCAAGGTTAGGCTCATTTGGGCTCAAAATTAAGCCGATGATGCTTATCGGGCTTAACGTGGGCTTGACTTTGTTTAGCATGAGCCAAATATTGGCATATTAAAAGGCTCGGCTAAGCCTTTAATGGCTTTGGACATCAACTTGTTATGGTTGTGTTAAAAACATGGGCTCATCTAGGCTTAAATACATCGGGCTTTCAATAATCTTCGAATAAATGCTCGAATCAAATGTAACAACAAAATTGTATTTAATAAAGCGTAAATGTAAAAGCACATGACCTACATATCATTTTTATGACATCTATTACATACTTGTTAAGAGTAGACTAAATTTTTATTTTATTTTATTTTTTAAGTAAAGATAGAGATACTCAGAGTGAAAATATAAAAAAAAAAATTAATAATTAATTATTATTAATTGAAGTAATAAAAATAATAAGTTTGAGTAGACACAACACTTAGTCTAAGTTTGTGTGCGTTACAACATACATTTTTTTAGTTGGCGCTGAAAAACGTCCAGGTTTTAGTGTCAAATTTTAACCACGTAACTTTTAAATGTCAAAATAATCACGTAAAGGTTAACATTATGACCTAAAAATTTACAAGGGTGTGACATCGATAATAATACCAAGACAAGTTCTAAAGTCCACTACACACCGACACATTCAATTTTTTTGTGGAATTTTTTTTGTAAATCGTTTAGAAACGGAATAGTGGCTTAATTCTCACAATGGCATTAAGGTTATAAGTGCCGGAGGTCATGTAACTAATAATTTTTATACAAAAGTTATGCTAGAAAAAATTTAAATTTGGCATAATTTTAAGCAATAGCATAATAATTGTAAAAGAACGGACAAGTAGGCTTTCTAAATTCTCCCTCCCCCACTAAATATACAACATCACGTTGTATAGTATAAAACAATTAATGACAGATAAATAGAATTAGAACGAGAAACTCCCCTGATATGTTGCTCGGGATGATTCTCCAATTTGAGTTCTTGAGCAAAAGTGTGTTGACGAGGCTTCAGAATGCTCGTACGAGTTCAACACACGTCTTTTTCAGAATATACCATATCGTCGATTTTCTTATAGCAAGGTCCTCAAAAAGTTTAGAAGACAAAAAGTACAATTTCCTACTCGTTCTACAATGGTTACAATGCTTGAAAACAACTAAACACACATGTATGTACAGGATCAATACGCTGTATCCACAAACCCAATGATATGGCCATATGGTGTGTTTCCCTGTAAAAACAAATAAAAATTTTCACAGAACTAAAAATTAAATTAAATACTGCTTAACGTTCAGTTCACATCATACGCCGTATCCAGAGGAGATTCGTAACTGCCTAAGGAGTGTCTGTAAACATACCACGATAAAACAATTAAAAATAAGACAAAACAATTTAAAAACGAGCCGGTGTTGTTCACGACGGGAAGCACTTTTGTTTCACCGTAATCTTTAAGTTAGACCTTTTTTCTTGTTCCCCTTCACCAGCTTCTTCTCACAGGTCAATTCTTTTTCATAGCAAAGTTTTGAAATCGTAAGCTTGTAATCAATCAATGACTATGTTCAGAACTAACTGCCAGACTTAAATCTATTTACACAGCAAGCAAACCAAAATCAAAATCGTAATATATACAGTAGTCAAAAGTTACATAAATCTATGTACAGTACAAGTCCCACAAAAAGATAATAAAATCAAAAAAGATAAAGAGGAGAGAACAAAAGGTACGTGCTGGTCAACAGATGGTGAGGTCTATAGAGGTGTTAGCATCGCCTGTCCTAGGTCTGACACGCCTCTGGTAGGACACTCGTGAGCTACCCACAAGGGTGCTATCAAATGCCTAATAAGTACGGCCACTGGCATCCATGAGTTGTGTCATACAGCTTATCATCCAGGTGGAGACTCTAGTCTGCTCGGTAATAGATCTCTCAACAACTCCTCGCAAGCCTACAACACTCTGTCGTAACTCGTGCATCTCCTCCTCGAGCCTTTCAATCCTCTGTAACATAGTCCGGTGCTAAGGAGCGGGTAGCGGCGGCTGAGGTGCCTGTACGGGTGCTGGAATAGCCTGAGCACCCTCATCGGCTACAGGAGCATCCTCAGCGGCTCCGGGAGCACCAGCAGCCTGCTGCCATGTCCCTGGTCCACCAGGGCTATCAAAGCCATATATCTCCTAACACCTCATCAGATGATTATAGCCTCCCAAGCCAATGCAATCGATCAACGGGAGCTCACTATGGCAACCACCGATAAACCCCGCAATCCTTATCACTGACTAGTCCAAAATGAGTCGCTAGACGCCCAATGAAGTGACCTCCTAACATCTTGGCCCCGCTCTTCCTCCCCTCAGCATGCCTAAACAAATACTGCGCTAATAGATACGGGACATTAACAGTCCCTCGGTCCATGATGCGAAGATAGAAGAGATCGACACCGGTCACCTTCTCAGGTGCCTGTCCCCTACCATAATACTGCAGGCTATCATCCTGTGGCATAATCTCCTCACAAGGTCTCGAATGAAAACATAAGAGGGGGCGGGCCCCAAGAAGTCCCTATCAGATGAGATCTCCATCTAATAATCTCTAAGATCCCCCGTGTCAGGGATCACTCTCTTACTACCCTGCCAATAGGCTCCAAATCCAACCTTTTCCATCTCCTCCTCAGTGTGTAATCCCAATGCCAGAATAAACTGTCTCTATGTCATCCTGCGCCTAGCTCCACCGAGTTGAAAACATAGGGTATCAGCAACATCAAGCCCATGCTTAGTATCACTCATCCTACATGTGCTAAAGAACTCCAGCATGAACTCTCTAACCCAACGTCCCCGGAACCACAACAACCTCCTCCATGCATGACTAGTAAACAATGTCTGCCCATCATCCCTAGTATATACCATACTCAGCCTATCTGCTAAGGTCTATCTCATACCATCGGTCAATCCAGCAAAATCTAACATATGTACCCGGTTAACCGCCCTACCCCATATCGTCTCGAGCCTCTGCTCGTAGCTGTGTACAATACCCTCATCATATCCCTCAACCTGGTATCTGAACCATGGGTGTCTTAGGTCACGGTGTGGTAAAGGTGCCATATCTGCAAGAAATATCAAGTCAGTACACATATTAATAATTCTTTTAACGGTTCTGTTTTAGTGGTAGATACAACGTATAGGGAGAAATAAATACGCCGTATAAAGGTTTTATGAAGATACGGCGTATAGTGTAAATTAAATACGCCGTATAGAGATTATTTATGAATATACGGTGTATGGATAAGTGAATACTCCATATTAAAGGGACCACACCGAGTTTTTAAAAGATAACATATACGCCGTATCCAGAATAATGAATACGTCGTAGGTTTTGATATTTTGGGGGGAAATCTTTGATACGCCGTATTCATTGGAAATGAATACGCCGTATCATATCAGTAGAGCAAAAAAGAATGGGTTTTCCCCTTTGTTTCTACCTATTTAACCTAATACTTTATCAATGCTATATCATAATTCTCAACATCTAACTTAATGGGGGGCATATAATAGGCAAAAACACAATTCCTAATTTTAAATCTAGCCCTAACCCTAATTCTATTTCGAAAAAAGAAAGAGAGTAGAGCAATCATACCTTCTGATTAGGATTTAAGAGATATAAACAAACTATGGATGGAGATTCGAGATCAATGAGGCGCGGTAACTTTGTTTTTTAAATGTGAGTGAAAAGTGTGTGTGAAAGGGTATCCGACGTATTAGCTGGGTTTTTATACCCATGCTGGATACGCCGTATTGGGAAGTGTCCAATACGCCGTATTGGACATTGGTATGCGTTTAATTACACATACCTTTCACCATTAAAACGAGCTAAAATGACCAAAAACGTACCAAAAATACTTTGTATTTGTATGTTTGCATTCATATTGTGCAGGAAACGGATATCCGACAAAAGGACGAAAAATAAAGCAAAAACGGACAAAACCAAGCACGGAATGGAAAAACATGGAAAAGCCAAAGTCAAATCAAAGCAAAAGTCAACCAAAGTCAAAATCAAAGTCAACCCGGAAAAAAGTCAACAGTCAAAACCGGAGCCGACACCGAAGAATACTTAATGGGCCCACCCCATCACCCATCTAATGGGCCGGATTAAGCCATTAGTATAAATATAAGAATTAAGGCCCATTTAATTTACATAAGCCCAAACCCATCTAAACCCAAGGGGCTCATACTGCCAATACACCAAAGATATACTACAAGGGTCAATTCTGCCAACTGTTAAAACTTGTACTCCTCAAGGATCTCTTGTGTAATTGCTTATATAACTCTTGGGGACTCATTCTGCCAAATCACAAACTTAATACCCCCACAAAGGACTTTCGGTGCAACGACATAAGGGACCATTTTTGCCCTTTCCCCAAACTTACCCCTGAAACTTAAAAAGCTGTTATCTTGTTCATTGTCCCACCAAAATCAAACACAGTCCAAATCCATCACTTTCCACCTCGATTACCCCTCACTATCATCCAAATCCATCACCACCAGATTACCCCACACCCCACATGGTCAATGGACATGTTGGCAATCCTCAAGATGCCTATTGGACAAGAATAATTGAGGGTTTTGATCAATAATCCGTGGCACAAAAGAAAAATTCTATGATGAGACAGATTGGGCTCCAAGCATAATCAAGGGCTTAGATTGATTTTGAAGGTTTCTCCTCACCAAACTAACACAAGTAGCACAATGGATTAAAGACAAGCATCTTATATAAAGAGAAGAAGACAGAGGGAACAAAGAGTAGCTTAATTTTATTTTTTAATGTTTTTAAATTTTTAGTATTCTGTCATTTTATTTTCAAGCGTTGTAATCACTTTTTGTATGAAATGAAATTTTAAGTTCTATGGTTAAATGCAAATCTGTTCCTGTTTATAATTTTTATGTCATTAAGCTCTTTTGTTCAAAGGCTATTTCTATAAGCTCTTTTAAGCTTGTATAACCTGTTTTAACTACTTAAAGGTTTTCCCAAAGCTAAAAAAAGGCTACTGTTTCATTAAGAAATGAACATGGATTCAAGCTTATTTTGGATGAATAAGCAATCTTGGATGGCTTATTGGTTTAGAGCTTATTGGTAAGCTATAGGGATATGTGAAAACCTGTTTTGGTGGTTAAGTACTCACAAAAAGCATTTGGACCCTTGTAAGTTACTTTTTCAAGTTTTGCTTATTTTTAAGCACATGCCGGATTCTGCTTATTCAATGCTTCATGTTCTGTTATAATTTCTTATTTGTACTAGTTTTGACTTATGTTTAATGTGTTCTTAGGTTTTGTTAAATTTCAAAATATGTTTTTAAGTTAATAATGTTTTTGTGTTTTTAAAGGGTGTTTGGGTAAACTGGTTTAATGGGTTAAAAAGGGTCAAAACAAGCTTTTGGCTTTTGAGTCAGTTTAGATTAGTTAGAAATAGGTATTAAATTTAGTTTGGTTGAGTTTTTAAGCTTTTAATCTCAAAATCATAGTTAACAGAACTTAAGTTTTAATCTGAGAACTCAAAAGCTCATTTAATTAAGCTGTGTGATTGGATCTTTGTATGCAAGCTTTTTATGCTATTTTTGTGTTGCTCAAGTGTTAAAACCAGTTGGAATCAAATTCTTAAGTACCTGTTAGATTAGTTTTTTTTAGTCTGCCAAAAGACCCCTCCCCTGGTGCAACATGCTCTCTTCTAGCCCCTCTTCCCAGCTTATTTTTGCTTTAGACCTTAGTATATTTTGGATTTTCTAGAAATCCCATAAGCTCAGCTTCAAGTCCCTATAAGCTTTTAGTCTTAAGTCCCACTTTAAGGAGCTTAAAATTGAGCCCAAAGAGGCTCCCTTAGGACTGTTGGGTCTGACATATTGTGCCCATTGCTTATTTGCTTGTCTGGCTTATTTGCTTATTCCTTTGGGCTTACTTTGATTTGAATAGCTTATTTAGGTCTAGTTAATTTCCTGTTTTTGCTTATTTAGTTGTGCATTAGCTTATTGTCCTAATTTGCCTTAACTTGTTAAGCTTTTCATAAGTCTTAGTTTAAAAAGTTAGCATCTGCCTGTTTGGTTAGCTTAATTTTCTGCTTATTTCTTAGTTTCAAAAAGTTTTCCTTTGTTAAAGTTGCTTAATTTTTAGTTTTTTATAAGTTATAAAAAGAAAAAGTAAAAAAAAAAGATTTTCCAAAAAGGGTGAGGCCAGGACTCGAACCTGGCACCTCTCCCTTCCACACACACAGCATATTTAACACTAGTCTCTTGTACAAGAGTGCCCTTGGGACTTTTCTGAAAGTCCTTGCACCATTAATTCTTTTACCTCTTTTTTTAGCCAATAAGCCCCTAAGCTGTTTTTAGCTTATTCTGGCTTATTTATAAGCCCAGCTTTCCCGCTTTTAATTTTCTTAAATTCTGCATCTTTCAAGCTATTTTCTGTATTTTTTTATATTTTTCTAAAAACGTTTAGTATTTTTTATAATTTATTTTCTTTAAAACTGTTTTTTTTATAATAAATTAAATAAAAATCAAAAAAATATTTTTCTTTTTTAGAAAATTTTCTTTTATCAGTTTTCACTTAGGAAAAATAGAAAATCTTTCGTAGGGTCGTTTTTGCAAAATCTTACTTTTTAAAGAACGGGGTTTAGCCCCGTTTTTGTTTTTTTTATTTTAAAGCTCGTTTTAACTCCGTTTTCGGTCTAGTCTTTTTCATTCTTCAGTATTAGTCACCTAGAGTAGATTAGAAGTAAAAATTTCTTTGTAGGGTTAATTTTTAAGATTTTAGGTTTTTGACCCCTTGTTCGGGATTCCTGCTCTCGTTTTTCAGTTTAATTTTGTAATTTTTTGGTTTTTCTCAATCGTTTTTGCTTATTATTGATTAATTTAGCTTTCTAAACTCCCAAATCATTAATCTCATTCAAACTCCAATTTTCCGAATGTACCGATTTTCAAGCACAGTCTCGTTGGGGATAAACGACCCGGGAATATTCTATACTACTTCCCGGTTTCATTGATTATTTTTAGATTATACTTATTATATATTATATATATAAAAGGTCTAGCTTAAAGATAATCAGTTTTTGGCGCCGCTGCCGGGGAGGCTGTGAGTCGATTATCCATACTGTTTGAAACTTAGTTTTTGAAGATCCTTCATTCTTGAAGTTTTTGGCTTTATAAAAAAAAACCTAAAAGTACAAAAATATTTTCATTTTCTTTTTAGTATAATTATCATTTAAAGAAAAACTAAAAAAAAAAGAAAACCAAAAAGATAAAAACATTGTCTTTAATTATCAATAAAAATCAATCAAGTTGGTAAAAGAACACCAACATATAATACTTTCAACTGAAGTATTATCCATTAATAAGTTCCCGAACCAAAGAATCAAAAACTTACCTTTTGTGTCACTTGCGAGGTACGGTTCACCTTTTAAAAGATAAACAAACTCAAAGAGGGGTATAAGGCGGGTTGTTCCTTGGAACTACGACCCTAAAGGAAAAAGGTTTTTAATAGCTTCGCGCTTTCCTATTCCTCCGCTCCTTTGTGCGTTTTTCTTTTCGAAGAGTTACCGAGAAGCTTGTCGATTATTAGGTTTAAGTTGTCTTATTTCGTTGTCCGTTATTAAAATAAATTGTGAATTTACTTTTGATAAACCAAAAAGAACAAAAAAAATTAGTGTAAATTTTCTTTTTATATTTTAGTGCATGCGCACTCGTTCTCAATCCCGTAATCTTAACCGTCAACAACAACAAGCCCCACCGGCTTTTGTTGAACCATTTAATCTTGAAGAACCAATTGAAAATCCAGCTCCTCCCGTAGTTACGATGGACGATAATCGTACTATGGCTCAATTGCTCGAAGCACCCACCGAGGGTTACGAGGATGCCATCGTTGTGCCCGAAATCACCGCGGACAACTTTGAGCTTAAGCACGGTCTGCTTAACCTCGTTCAAAACAAGCAATTCTTTGGACATGACAAAGAAGAGATCCACATGCTCACATCCGTTATTTCAATAAGATTACCTCAACGATGAGATTCCCGGATGTCCCGAGCACGTCAATTAAGCTTATGCTTTTTCCATTTTCTCTTGAAGGTTCAGCCCGGATTTGGCTAGAAAAAGAACCTCCTCGTTCAATTTTGACGTGGGATGATCTTGTTTCAAAATTCATTAATCAATTCTTTCCTCCTTCAAAAACGATAAATCTTCGAAATGAAATCACGAGATTTCAACAAAGATTTGACGAATCGTTTTACGAGGCTTGAGATCGATTTAATGACCTTCTTTGAGCATGCCCACATCACGTATTTTCTGAATTACATCAGCTAGATACATTTTACAATGCGTTGAATGCTAATGATCAAGATTCATTGAATTCTGCTACGGGTGGAAACTTTCTGGATAAAATGCCTCGTGAATGCTTGAGAATTATTGAGAGTAAATCCAAGGTTCGCAATTCATGAAACAAGGCAGTCGTTGCCAAAGTGAGTTCGAATTCATCTACTCCCAGAATTTCACCAGATGTTGCTGCTCTTACAACCGAGGTTTCTGAACTTAAGAACATGATGAAGACTATGCTTGTCGAAAAGCAAAGAGCCCAAGCTCCCGCACCCGTAAAAGCGGTTGAGCAGAGTTGTGTAACTTGTGGAGGTGCTCATTCGTATAGAAATTGTCCAGCCACAAATGGTAACATTTATCAGGACAACATTCAAGAATATGTCTCTCAAGCAGCCGCAACTAATTTCAACCAAGGAAACACCGGTTATCGAGCCCTGATTGCAAATCAAGTTCGACCTCCCGATTTTCCTCCCGTTCAAAACAATCATAATGTGCAAAATCAAGGAAAACATCGAAATGTTACAACCAAAACGGGGGAATTTCAATCAAGCTTCGCTTCACCAAACCCCGGTTCATAAAGGTCATATCTTATCGACCTCAGGTTGTTCAACCTCCTACTTATCAAGCTCCCGCCTATCAAGCTCTAGCTCCTCAAATTCAAGGTGTATCAAAGGAAAAGATTTCCAAGCCTACGTAAAGCTACATGATGCTTGTAATGAGGAAAATGCAAACGAAAGGTCAAAAACATGCAAAATCATTGACCAACCTACGGACATGCTTGTCCAAATTTGTCACTTCAAATACCGCCTCCTTTTTATAACCGCAAGGAGGACTCATCCCCAAGTAGCTCGTTATAACCCGAAAGGATGACTTGAAAGGATATTACCACTCGAAGTGGTGTTTTCTTACAAAGGACCACGAATTCCTATTACTTCTTCTCCTAAAGTAGATGGACGTGGAGGACCGAGGTCACAAAGGATACAATGCCTTCCTACTAATAAACGGAAGCACCGAGGACGTCCCAACCTCGGTGTCCTTGTTGTCCATACATGAATCAATTCTGAGCCCGTAAATGCTCCAGGTTAGTGATTCGTAGCTAACAAAAAGCGTCAATTCCATTCTTCAAGAAGAATGATGGAAAAGGCGTCGTGAAAAAGCTAACCTACCAAATTGAGAAATTCTACGAAATCTTTAGAGATTTGAGTTTCGAAATTAGCTTTACGGATGCCTTGATGCTTATGCCAAAATTCGCCTCGACTCTAAAAACCTTAATCGGAAACAAAGAAAAGTTGAGTGAAATGGCTAGAACTCCATTGAACGAGAATTGCTCGGCGGTCACCTAAACCAAGTTACGAAAAAACTTGGAGACCCTGGCCGATTTCTTATTCCATGTGAATTCTCGGATTAAATACATGCAACGCCTTGGCCGATCTGGCCTGCGAGCATTAATCTTATGCCATATTCCGTATGGAAAAATCTCTCTCTTCCCGAAAACTAACACGACTTGCTATGGACAGCTGGAGCTAGCAGGACATTTGATCTTGAAACCGATCGGTATCGCCAAAGATGTTTATGTAACGGTGGGAAAGTTCCAGTTTCCAGCAGATTTCGTGGTCGTAGATTTTGAGCCAGACCCCCCGAGTACCTTTAATTCTTGAGAGGAGTTTCTTAAAGATCAGTCGTGCATTGATAGATGTATACGAAGGTGAAATAACCCTTCGTGTTGCTACGCAGACGAGGCCCATTACATTTTAATCTGACCAAACTTTGAGATTCACGGTAATTACAAATAATATGGAAGGCAACCGAATTGACGTCATTGATATGGCTTGTGAAGAATACTCTCAAGAAGTTTTTGGTTTCTCAAATGTGATCTCGAGTGGCAATCCCACTCCTTACTATGATCCAATCCTCTCTACTTCATCTCCAACTTTAACTCTATTCGGGGACAGTAATTTTCTCCTTTTCGAAGAAGCCGACTCTTTTCTTGCTATAGAGGATGATCCAACTTCACCAAAAGTTGATCCAACATATTATGACCCTGATGGGGACATTCTTCTCCTCGAAGCAATCTTTAATAGTGATCCTTCACCACCTCCGAATCAAAGAAATTATTTGCCAGAAATAAAAAAAGATCTTAAA
Source organism: Tanacetum coccineum (assembly GCA_026074375.1). NCBI lineage: Eukaryota > Viridiplantae > Streptophyta > Magnoliopsida > Asterales > Asteraceae > Tanacetum > Tanacetum coccineum. Next base: position 16,330 of record BQNB010022756.1, on the reverse strand, counting down.
ATTTGTGAAGCAAACAATGAAAAATCTTCAGTTAATGAGCCCCCTGAGGTTGAACTCAAGGACTTGCCACCTCATTTAGAATATGCATTTTTGGAAGGCAACGACAAGTTGCCCGTCATAATTGTAAAAGATTTAAAGAATGAGGAAAAGGCCGCTTCTTGTTTCAAGGTTCTAAAGTCCACAAGCGAGCCATCGCTTGGAAACTTTCCGATATTAAGGGTATCGACCCAGAAATTTTTCACACAAATTTCATGGAGAGGATATCACCATACTCGCTGCTCCTACGTACCAACGGTTCTGCTTCTAAGGCGGGTAAATCCGAAAATCCATGACGTCATCAAGAAAGAAGTTGAAAAGCTTCTTGACGCTGGGTTAATTTATCCGATCTCTAACAGTCCATGGGTAAGCCCGGTGCACTGTGTACCGAAAAAGGGGGCACGACATCGTCAAAAATGATGAAAAATGATTTAATCCGACTCGATTGGTTCACAGGGTGGAGAGTGTGCATTGATATAGAAGTTGAATGAGTACCCGAAAGGACCACTTTTTCCATTGACCTTCATGGATAAATGCACTAAAGACTCGCGGGATATCAATACTATTGTTTTCCTCAATGGTTCCTCGGGTTATTTTCAGATTCACATAGACCCGATGACCAGAAAAGACAACCTCTACTTGGCCATACGGAACCGTTTGCCTATCGCCGCATGCCTTTTGGCTTTGCAATGCAACCTGGCACGTTTTCAACGATTTAGATGGCAATCTTCATGACATGATTGAAAAAAACCAATGGAAGTAATTTTATGAAGATGATCTTTTCAGTCTTCGAGGATTCTTTTCTACCAAGCCCTATCACATTTGGACAAATGTTTTAAAACGGTGTGAAGACACCAATTTGGCCCTAAACTAGGAGAAAAGCCATTTTATGGTAAAGGAAGGCCATTTTCTGTTCTTGGACACAAAAATCTTCTAAGTCGGGAATTGGGTCGCCGAGCTAAATTGGACGTTATCGCAAGCTCCTTACCCGACTATGTGAAAAGGGTTCTGAAGTTTTCTTGGGCATGCTGGTTTTTTTGACGTTTTTCATAAAGACTATTCAAAAAATAGGCCCGACCAATGACTCACTGCTTGAAAAAGAGACTCCATTAATCTTCTCAAAGGAGTTGTATCGAACATTTAATACACTTAAAAAGAAAATTGACCTGAGGCTTCCAATTTAGACTTGCTCCGACTGGGACCTTGCCCGTCAAAATCATGGTGTGATTGCAAGCGATTTTGCAATTGGGGCAGTCCTAGACGGCAACGAAAATAACAAGCATTTCAACCCAAAATCACTATGCCAGCAAAACCATGAATCGAGTCAAGCACACTACACTAGACGAAAAAGAATTGCTTGCCGTAGTTCGTACGCTTTGAGAAAAGAAAATTACGGTCATATCTTGTTTTGTCCAAAAGCATAGGTGTTATCCACCATCTGGCGAAATAATTAGTATCTCTTCACTAAATGATGCTAAGCCAAGACTGATGCGGTGGATCCTTTTGCTCCAAGAATTCGATGTTATCATCCGAGACAAAAAAGGAGCAGAGAATCTGGCCGCCGATCATCTTTCCAGACTTGAGAACCCTCATCAAGATAAACTCGAGAACAAGGAAATCACGGAAACATTTCCTCTCGAAACTCTTGGATCGGTTGCCTCTTCGTGTTGATAGTACCCCATGGTTTGCAGATTTCGAAATTACCATGCCAGGGAATTTCATTGTCCAAGGGATGTCATCCACATAGAAAAAACAAGTTTTTCAAAGATGTCAAACACTACTTCTGGGATGACCCCTTCTTGTTCAAAATCTGTGCGGATCAAGTGATCTGGCGGTGTGTGCACGGCAAAGAAGCTCTCGACATTCTCGAAGCTTTACCAACAAGGGATACCACGCCGGGACATCACGGTGCAAATTCACCGCCAAAAAGGTCTTTGTTGCGGATTTTCTTTTGCCTACTATTTACAAGGATGCACCGAGTTGGTTAAAAAAATGCGACTCGTGCCAAGACAAGGAAAAATTTCACAAAGGGATTGAGATGCTAAAATTTCCATCCAAGTTTGTGAAATCTTTGCACGTTTGGGGCATAGACTTCATGGGGACCTATTCCAATCTCAAAAGAAAACAAATTACATACTTGTGGCTGTCGATTACCTATCAAAATGGGTTGAAGCAAAAGCGCTCCCCACAAACGATGCCCGAGTAGTTTGCAAAATTTCTTAAATCTCTCTTTGCCAGATTCGGTGCCCCTCGTGCCATCATCAGTGATCGTGGAACACATTTTTGCAATGACCAGTTTGCAAGGTCATGCTCTAAAATATGGAGTCAACTCATCGTCTCTCCACCCATATCACCCTAGACAGTGGGCAGGTTGAAGTATCGAAATCGAGGTTTTAAAAAAGAAGTCTTGAAAGGACAGTGGGAGAGAATCGTGCCTCTTGGTCGGGACAAACTGGCATGACGCTCTCTTGGGCCTTTCGTACAGCGTACAAACAACCCCGGGTGACTCGTTAAAAGCTTGTATATGGAAAGGCATGTCATCTGCCGATTGAGTTGGAGCACAATGCTTACTGGGCCCTTAAGCATGCAAACGTTGATCTCAAAACCGCGGGAGATCAACGCAAAGTTCAACTCAATGAATTAAGTGAACTGCGTGATCAAGCCTTATGAAAATTCTTTGATTTAAAACGAGATAACTAAGAGGATTCATGACGAAAGATCAAAAACCGAGTTTTCAACGTTTTATTTGGAGTGTTCAAGTCTTCATCATTAACTCAAGATTGAAAATTTCTACTGAGCAAGTTGAAGTCCCGATCTGTTCAGGACCATTTACCTTGTTCAAAGTCTTTTACGTATGGCACCGTTGAGTTATCCCAAAACTCCGGGCCAAACTTCAAAGTAAATGGTTATCGTCTGAAGCACTACTTCGGAGGGGATGTCCCTGCTATGGATATCCCGGAACTCTAAACCTTCCCTAAGGGCAATTAAATTCAGGGAATTGGGTCAAGCTTAGTGACCCTAAACAAGCGCTTCGTGGGATGCACCCCATGCTTATCCTAGTTTATCCATAGTAGTAGTATGCTAGCTTAGTAGTAATGAATAAGTGTTTTGTTATTGTGAGGAGGCTCGCCTCTTTCCTTTTCCATATTTTGTATTTTGTTCTGTATTGTCTAGGATGTCTCGGATTTTTGAAGCCTCTCGTGCTCACAGTATTTGTCCTTCGATCACAAGAGCTTCACATCCTCAGCTTCATTGGGAACCCGATTATCTAATCTTATCGCTAACGGTTATCTTTAAGCATAATTAATAAACGGTCGCTCTTTGGATTTATACCAGAAACCCTTCGTAAAAACAGTGTGGACAATGTTTTCATTTTGTATGGGGTGGATCTTCGATTTGATTGTGCCTGCAGCGTTGTTTTCACGTAATCCCGTTTTTACCACCAAAATTTCAAAAAAAATAAATTTTTTTTTCAAATTTTAACATAAGTGTTTTGTCACAATTTTGACTTTCCTGCTGGGTAGAATAAGAGTAAATTTTGACTCGATCGAGCGTGTTGAGCTCTAGCTTGTTCCTTAACTTTTAGACTAAGCGTTCGCGAATATTCGCGAAGAACGAAAAATGATAGTGTTAAGTATGAGTTGGATGCTAAACAAGGATTATTTGGAAATCTTAAGAGCTCATGTGTGTAATTTGTCGCTTTTTCTCCCATAAGCTCTTAACCTGATTAATATACGTGCTACTTTTGGAGATTAAACTTAAATCAATAATTTTTATGTAGTATATAGCAAAAACTTTAGCCTTAGTTCAAATTTATACTTGAATTTTTCAAAAAGACGTTTTCCCTATATATATATATATATATATAAAATGATGAAAAATGCAAAAATATAATAAATATAAACTGTGGGCTGATAAAAGTTTGTTGTATCTTGCCGGCTCACAACCGATGTTACAGCCTTCTAAAGAAAGCCCATAGTAAGAATAATAATCCGAGACTGATAAAAGTTTGTTGCATCTTGCCGGCTCACAACCGATGTTGCAGCCTTCTAAAAAGTCGAGGGTTACAATTGCATAAGTGTTTAATATTAAGTGTGAATTAATAAATAAAAGATCTCTTTTTGTTAAATTCAAATATGCTTTTGAACTTTGGCTATTCTATTTTATAAGCTATGTGCATACGGAAAACCTAAGAGTTTATGAAACCTAAGGTCCGTGAGTCCCGATACTAGTCTCTGTGGGGTGTCAAAAGCCTGGTCACTTAACCGCAAGGTTGGGATGTGCCGAGACGAAAGTCGCTACATGGGATGATCTCGCCTTCAAACTCATTATTCTCGGGTGGAACGTGAAACATAGAATTTTGCAAAACATTGATCCATGGTTGAAATTCAAAATAGCACATACACCTAAGATATAATAATTGTCGGGAGTGAAAAGTTCACAAGTTGCAAATATGAGTAGTGTTAGCATCTTACTCAAATTGCGGTGGATTTCGTTTTAAGCTTGGTTTGGAATAAATGAAAAGTCGGGAACGATGAATTTATCCTTTTTGGGGCATTCTCGGATCGAAATGCATCTTGTTCTATGATCCCTAAAAGTTATAAAATAACGAAAGTCAAACGTTCTAGTTAGTTGATTAATATGAAAAATGAGAAAAATGAAAAATACAAAAATATGTGTAGGAATAAGTGTATATATTTAAAAATGGTAAAAACAGGGCTTTTCGAAACTTATGAGTCTTTAATTCCCTTGATGAACACTTTGCTACTTTTCAAGATTATTAGTCGAGGGGGATCGAGATTCTTAGTTTCTAAGTGCTTACTTCATAGCATTGCGCGAGGACACGACAATGTCTTAGTATGGGGGATTTTGGTATGTGCTTAAATACACATACCCTTTTCCATCAAAAACGGACTTAAATGACCAAAAACGTATCCAAAATACATTGTATTTGTATGTTTTCACTTATTTTGTGCAGGAAACGGATATCCGATAAAAGGACGAAAAATCAAGTCAAAAACGACAAAACCGAGCACGGAATGGAAAAGCATGGAAAAGCCAAAGTCAAAGTCAAAAGTCAACCCGCAAAAGTCAACAGTCAAAACCGAGCCGATATTGAAGAATACTTAATGGGCCCGCCGAACCCATCTAATGGGCCGGGAAAGCCCTTTAGTATACCACTTGAAGACCAAATGGGCCCAATCATTTTTATAAACCATACGGGCCCAAAACCAAATCCAAACCCAATACCCTCTTCAATTAATAAAAGCCCAAAAGAAGTTGGGGGGCCATTTCTGCCCAAACCACAAAGTTATGCCTCAAGGACCTCTTGTGTAATTGCTTATATAACTCTTGGGGACTCATTCTGCCAAATCACAAACTTAATACCCCCACAAAGGACTTTCCGTGCAACAAAGTTATAAGACATAAGGGACCATTTTTGCCAATCACACAAACCTCACCCCTGAAATTAAAACACTGTTTATCTCTTTCACCCATTTCCCGCCATTTAAACCCCACCCCTCATGTCCCTTTCATTCACCTTGGTTACCCCTCACCACCAGCCAAAATTGTCCCTCTCACCTCACCCCACACCCACATGGCCTCCTTGACAAGCTGGCAATCCTTCAAACTCTGATTGGGCAAACATATAAACGGCTATGATGAGACAGATTGGGCTCCAAGCATAATCAAGGGCTTAGATTGATTTTGAAGGTTTCTCCTCACCAAAACTACACAAGTAGCACAAATGGATTGAAGACAAGAAGCTTATATAAAGAGAAGAGACAGAGGGAAACAAAGAGTAGCTTAATTTTATTTTTTAATGTTTTTAAACTTTTAGTATTCTGTCATTTTATTTTTAAGCGTTGTAATCACTTTTTGTATGAAATGAAATTTTAAGTTCTATGGTAAAATGCAAATCTGTTCCTGTTTTACAATTTTTATGTATTATAGTCTTTTGTTATAAAGCTATTTCTGTAAGCTTTTTATGCTTTGTAGACCTGTTTTAACTACTTAAAGGTTTTCCTAAAGCTAAAAAAAGCTACTGTTTCATTAAGAAAGGAACATGGATTCAAGCTTATTTTGGATGAATAAGCAATCTTGGATGGCTTATTGGTTTAGAGCTTATTGGTAAGCTATAGGGGTATGTGAAAACCTGTTTTGGTGGTTAAGTACTCACAAAAAGCATTTGGACCCTTGTAAGTTACTTTTTCAAGTTTTGCTTATTTTTAAGCACATGCCTGATTCTGCTTATTCAATGCTTCATGTTCTGTTATAATTTCTTATTTGTACTAGTTTTGACTTATGTTTAATGTGTTCTTAGGTTTTGTTAAATTTCAGAATCTGTTTTTAAGTTAATAATGTTTTTGTGTTTTTAAAGGGGTGTTTGGGTAAACTGGTTTAATGGGTTAAAAAGGGTCAAAACAAGCTTTTGGCTTTTGAGTCAGTTTAGATTAGTTAGAAATAGGTATTAAATTTAGTTTGGTTGAGTTTTTAAGCTTTTAATCTCAAAATCATAGTTAACAGAACTTAAGTTTTAATCTGAGAACTCAAAAGCTCATTTAATTAAGCTGTGTGATTGGATCTTTGTATGCAAGCTTTTTATGCTATTTTTGTGTTGCTCAAGTGTTAAAACCAGTTGGAATCAAATTCTTAAGTACCTGTTAGATTAGTTTTTTTTAATCTGCCAAAAGACCCCTCCCCTGGTTTTTTTGATGAACATGCTCTCTTCTAGCCCCTCTTCCCAGCTTATTTTTGCTTTAGACCTTAGTATATTTTGGATTTTCTAGAAATCCCATAAGCTCAGCTTCAAGTCCCTATAAGCTTTTAGTCTTAAGTCCCACTTTAAGGAGCTTAAAATTGAGCCCAAAGAGGCTCCCTTAGGACTGTTGGGTCTGACATATTGTGCCCATTGCTTATTTGCTTGTCTGGCTTATTTGCTTATTCCTTTGGGCTTACTTTGATTTGAATAGCTTATTTATGTCTAGTTAATTTCCTGTTTTTGCTTATTTAGTTGTGCATTAGCTTATTGTCCTAATTTGCCTTAACTTGTTAAGCTTTTCATAAGTCTTAGTTTAAAAAGTTAGCATCTGCCTGTTTGGTTAGCTTAATTTTCTGCTTATTTCTTAGTTTCAAAAAGTTTTCCTTTGTTAAAGTTGCTTAATTTTTAGTTTCTTTTATAAGTTATAAAAAGAAAAAGTAAAAAAAAAAGATTTTCCAAAAAGGGTGAGGCCAGGACTCGAACTGCCACCTCTCCCTTCCACACACACAGCATATTTAACACTAATCTCTTGTACAAGAGTGCCCTTGGGACTTTTTTGAAAGTCTTTGCACAATTAATTCTTTTACCTTTTTTTAGCCAATAAGCCCCTAAGCTGTTTTTAGCTTATTCTGGCTTATTTATAAGCCCAGCTTTCCCGCTTTTAATTTTCTTAAATTCTGCATCTTTCAAGCTATTTTTTATATTTTTTTATATTTTTCTAAAAACTTTTAGTATTTTTTATAATTTATTTTCTTTAAAACTGTTTTTTAATTATAATAAATTAAATAAAAGTATAAAAAATATTTTTCTTTTTTAGAAAATTTTATTTTATCAGTATTCACTTAGGAAAAATAGAAAATCTTTCGTAGGGTCATTTTTGCAAAATCATACTTTTTAAAGAACGGGATTTAGCCCCGTTTTTTGTTTTTCCATTTTAAAGTTCGTTTTAACTCGTTTTTTAGTCTAGTCTTTTTTAAACTTCATTTTTAGTCATCTAGAGTAGATTAGAAGTAAAAATTTCTTTGTAGGGTTAATTTTTAAGATTTTAGGTTTTTGACCCCTTGTTCGGGATTCCTGCTCTCGTTTTTCAGTTTAATTTCGTAATTTTTAGGGTTTTTCTCAATAGTTTTTGCTTATTATTGATTAATTTAGCTTTCTAAACTCCCAAATCATTAATCTCATTCAAACTCCAATTTTCCGACTGTACCGATTTTCAAGCACAGCCTCGTTGGGGATAAACGACCCGGGAACATTCTATACTACTTCTCGGTTTCATTGATTATTTTTAGATTATACTTATTATATATATTTTATTATATATTATATATATAAAAGGTTTAGTCTAAAGACAATCAGTTGTCGGTCTATTTTCACCTTGAGAAACAGAGAATCACTAGGTATGAAAGTATATGCGTTCATCATTATGATTGCTGTTTGCACATTAGGTTTAGGTCCTGGTTGCATTTTCACCTTGACTGCAATTGCCAAATGGGAGTGTAGCTCATATGGTAGAGCGCTCGCATTGCATGCGAGAGGCACGGGGTTCGATTCCCCGCACTTCCATATTTTTTCGTTGTGTGACTAAATATTACAAAATACCACACAAACATAAAATTCATGTGGCTATTGGATGAACAATAGTCACATAAAATACATATTTACTTGACTTTAAAAACATATGGTCACACTTATTAACAATTTTGGCCACTTTTGGTTATCTTGTATGTGACTAAATTAAAAAAAAACATGCTTTGTGTGACTAAATATTACAAAATGCCACACAAACTTAAAATTCATGTGACCATTGGATGAACAATAGTCACACAAAATACACATTCACTTGACTTTAAACAACATATGGTCACACTTATTAACACTTTTGGCCACTTTTGGTTAACTTGTATGTGACTAAATTAAAAAAAACATGCTTTGTGTGACTAAATATTACAAAAGGCCACACAAACATACAATTCATGTGACCATTGGATGAACAATAGTCACATAAAATACACATTTACTTGATTTTAAAAAGCATATGGTCACACTTATTAAGACTTTTGGCTATTTTTTTTAAATTGTATATGACTAACTTAAAAAAACAACACCCGTTGTGTGACTAAATCATCACAAACGTCACATTTATTATATATTCATGTGCACAGGACGGGAAATAGTCACACAAAATACACATTTACTTGAATAAATCATCTCAAATGTCACATATATTATATATTTATGTGGCCAAAGGACGAACAATAGTTACTCTTAAAAACCATTTGTGTGACTATAAAGTGTTTACGGTCACTAATACTGATTAATCCAACAAAACTTGTGCCTAATTTGTCACACATATTCGGGTTTCGGTCACTCTTTTCCAATGGAAATAGCCACGAACTCCCTAACGTGACCGTATGTGACCTACAGTGGCGCGATCTTTAGTGACAAACACCCAAAAAAACATGTGTGACCATATGTATATCGTAACACATTTTTGGAGTGACCAATACCAGTTTTTGTACCAGTGCAACCATGGCGTTTGTTTTGGCTTTATGCTAATACATTTCTACACAACGATGTTGTTTTGGCAATTATTGTGGTCGTTATGTGGAGTGGATGTGTCGTTTGTGTTATTGGGTTATTTTGTTGGGCCGCTAAAAATTCTTATCTTGGTCCATGAGTAAGATTTGTTGGACGATTTGCATTTTGTGTCAATCTGGGCCTTTGAAAATGCGTAAGAACCACACCTAATGTATAATAGTTGATTCCTTGTTTAGACAATCTGACCTGGATAGGCGATGATGATATATATGTCCCTTAGATGTTTCGCTGAAATTGGTCAAAGATTGACAATAACTGTATCTTATCATGGTATTTATAGTAATAAAGCCATGACGGTTATTGCTTATGTTTCCTTTTAGTTTCTTACAGATTTGAGGCTCCTCTATTTTTTTTCATATTATACATTATGTGTGCGGACGATGTCATTTTGGGCCTAATTAATGGCAAACGACGTTGTTTGTATTTGTTTTGGTTTGTTGCGCCATTTTTCATTTTGGGTTGTAATTGGCTCGTCGTTTGTTATTTGCTGCTCAAGTTGTGTTACAAACTAAACACCGTCATTTAGAATTGTATTCAATGCTCTTTTTTAGTGCGTAACATAAGGTTTATTCATCTCTATGTTTATGCATTTCTTTCTTTCCTGGATATACACACACTGATTATGAGTGTAATAGTTGTTTGGTGGTTACGTGATTTAGATATATAGGTAGAAGTGTTTCTTCTAGATTTCTGTTTTCAAGATTTGCCGCGGTGTTAATAAAACTATACTGGAAACTGTATCGTTGATGGTGGTTAACATATTAAAGGGTATGTTTTTTTCTTGTTTATCCGTATAAGTTTGATTATGTTTTATGCGTGTAAGCTTTTGGAAATGATATATTGCGTGTTATGTTTGGAAGTTGTTTTTTATGTAACCATGGTTTCTGACCTTTTGGCCGAGTAATCCACGGGGTTTGAAACCACCGCCATACAGACTCAAACCAGGTAAAGCCCTCCCTTTTCAAGTTGTTGGTATGACCACTTCAAACTTGTTTACACCTAACAAGAATTGACCTTGAGACCTCACACATTTTAAAGTGATAGTCACAAGCCCTTTTGCCACTAGGCCACTCTTGAGTGTTATGATATTTATTAACTTATTTGTTTAAGTTTTTGCAGCTTCAAGCGGTTTTTCAGGATTTGCAATATTTGGGTTGTTGTTAAAAAATTTACATTGACGGGTGCATAAGGGTATGAATTTTGTTGTTGTTCATTTATGTCATTTGATTTTGTTTTAGGCGTCTATGGTTTTGGAAATGGTATATTGCATGTGGTGTATGTAAGTATTTTTCATTTTCTTCACAAAGGTCGCTAATATATATTTTTGCCTTGGAATGTGTGGCGGTTTTAGAATAGCTTTATCTTGCCATGGAATTATAGTGAAATAAAAAACTAAAACCACTTATAGAAGGAAGTTTAGGTGTAAGGTTGGTGTGCTTTGGTGAGGCATGTGATCGGAGATGATGTATATTGCATAATTTACTATGCCTAAAGGATGTTGCATATGATATGGAAACTTACATAAGTTGCGCTTAATTTGGCAATGATGATTTTTAATTCTTTTGTTTCCTTGCGCCAAGTAGAAGGATGGATGATTGTGAGATTTACTTGAATAAGCAACCTCTCTGGTCCCTGATAAGTGTTAAATTATATACATAAAATACCTAGGATTTCGCCAATAAAAGCCAAAAAAAATATGCCAAAAGATGGAAATATGTGTGCTTTTGTGTCATAATGTGCAGGAAAAGATATCAAAGTCAAAAAGAGCAAAAACAAGCAAAAACCGACAAGAAACGGAAAAGACAAGTACAGGAGAGAAATTTGAAGCCAATTTCAAAAGCCGGA